>CAUYSK010100728.1:0-10711 GCA_963575035.1 Avahi laniger
GCGAGACCCCGTCTCTACTAAAAATAGAAAGAAATTAATCGAACAACTAAAAATATATAGAAAAAATTAGCTGGGCATGGTGGCACATGCCTGTAGTCCCAGCTACTCGGGAGGCTGAGGCAGGAGGATCGCTTGAGCCCAGGAGTTTGAGGTTGCTGTGAGCTAGGTGAAGCCATGGCACTGTAGCCAAAAAAAAAAAGAATACAGAGGACACTGAAAATGTCATTAAGTGAACCTGCCCAACACCCCTCAAAAACACAAGGCAGAAAACATGTCAAAATAACAACAGTTTCAGGAACGAAACTAGCTAAGCAGAGGTAACATAATCTGAGTTTTAGACACGGAAAAGGAGTAGGAGCTGATGCTGCTCCTTTTCCAAGGGCCATCTTATTTCCTCAAGAGTTTGAATTTTCAGAAGGACAAGGTCAGACAAACATAAGAGTTACCATGCAGAAGCAAAACGAAGAAACTAAGGGGTAGATTATGAAGTACTGACTCCTCTGTTACATAATACTGACAAAGAGCTCAATTTTTCTATGCCTCAATATATTCCCCTATAACATTTCTCTCTCCCAATGGATAAATGCAGAGTGTCTTGAGCTCTCTGGTGACATGCAGAGGTGCTATAAAAATGATTAATCATGGCAATAAGGAGGAAAACATTTTCACATCAGAGGAAACCATACAAAACAAATTCACCAAATTTTGCCTTAAAATTAATGAGCAGGTATGTCCCAGCAAAAAGGGAAAAATAATTACAGATTAGACCAAAGGATTCCTTTGAAGAATACCTCAAACTGGATTCCACTGGCTAAAGGAATATCCCAACCACAGTTTCAAATCAAACTCATTTCCTACGATGTTTGCCAATTTCACCAGCTCCTAGAAACTCAGCTCTCGTATATATACAAAAGAAAAATTCCTCTATGCCAACCTCACACAAAAATGCCCCTGATATAAGCAGATGCTCAGGCATCAGCTTAATATATAAAGACGGCTTGGATTTTCTGGCTATGACCTTCACAATCTGCCCTCCACCCCGTTCCAGGCTGTAACACTATTTTTTCTACCCCTTCAGCAAAGACTTTTGACGATTGTCTCTTATTCCTCAAATGTAGAATTTGGGCTTCCTTCTACTCGTAAGTTTCTCTGATGTTCCCCCCTTTAGTTTCTATACTGATCATTGCTTGTGTCCAGATCCATGGTCAACTCTCAGCCAGATTTTATGCCTGTAACATTTCATTCCAAATTCAATAATCTGCAAGAGTCATTTGCTCTACTCATTCATTGAGCCAGATTCCCAGTTTCTTGTGGCCTAACAGCAGTTTCCCTCTGAACCTGATCCACAGGGTAAGATCTCATTCTGATTCACAATTCTCTAACACAGCAGATCAAACAAACTCATTATCATTTCTTGCATTTTTGCCCTACCATGGGAACATTCCCTATGGAAAAGCTACTAATGTTCCATTATCATCATAGAACCCCAGAACTTTAGAAATGGAAATAATAAACATCATTCAGTTGAAGAGATTAAATGATTTTCTCAAAGCTGGGTAACTGCAGAGCTAGTACTAGAAGGCAGACCCTTTGGCACTTAGGTTTGTTTCTTTTCCAGTATAAGCCCATCATCTTCCAACCTTCATCTTCTTGATGGCTATACAAAATAAAAGTCTAATAGCAATCAGCCTTCAGATTATATTTCCTAAACTAATTTATATTTTGCTTATATCCTACATAAATCAGTGGCATTCCTTACTCAATACTGGTACTGACCTACAAGATTTGTTATAGTAATTTTTAAAACTAACAAGACAATAATCTAGAGACCCATCAACCAGGTAGTGGTAAAATAAACTGGTACACCAACGACATGTATGCCATGGTTAAAAATGAGGTAGGCTTTCATGGTCTGACACAGAAAGGTCAAAAACACATCATAGTAAGAAAAAAGCAAAATTGCAGAAACATACATATGTGCATGTTTATATATACATGTAATTATTCCATTTATGGGGGAAAACATATGGATATATTTAGGTATATAAATGTATATAAAAGAGACTGGAAAGGTATTCCAAATTACTAATAACAATTAGCAATAGCTAGAAAAATAAGGAGTGGAGGTGCAAGAGGGAGCATTTACATTTTGTCCACGTACTTTATTATTTGAATCTCTTAAACAAGATGTATTTATTTAGTATAAGAGCAATAAAAATGAAAAAAGGAATCTAAAATAACTGTAATACAGGGTCTCCCAAAAGTTGCCATACATAGAGAAAATGGCAAATTGCAGCTAAATGTACTTTTATTTACAAAATACTCATTACAAAATTTTACAATATTTTCCCTTTGTATGGAGACTTTTGGGACACCCTGTAGTAGCCACAACTTAATCAATTCCAGCCATTGTGCTGGACACTATACTGGGGCATCTGATATATATCTACCGACAATCCTCACAGAAGGCCAGGCACAGTGTGGCTCATGCCTATAATCCCAGCACTTTGGGAGGCCGAGGTGGGAGGATTGCTTGAGGGCAGGAATTCAGACCAGCCTGGGCAACATAGCAAGATCCATCGCCATACACGCATACACAAAAATTGGCTGGGCATAGTTGGTGCGTGTTGTCTCAGCTACTCACGAAGCTTCAGCAGGAGAATTGCTTGAGCCCAGAAGTTTGAGGTTATAGTGAACTACCATTGGGCCACTGCACTCCAGCCTGGGTGATAGAGCAAGACCCTGTCTCTTAAAAAAAAAAAAAGAAAGAAAGAAAGAAAAAGACAATAGAAAAAAATATCCTCACAGAAACCCCAGGGACTTGGGAGGATATTATGCCCATAGTAAGCCTGAAGAAACTGAGGTGTGGAAGGCTATATAAATCGTAACTAGTAAGTGCCTGAGTTGAGATTTGACCTAGCTCTTCCTGGATCCAAACAAGATGTTATGTTCTTTCTATGACATCACACAGTTAAGAAGGGATACAATTTACCCTTGAGTCTCAAATTCATGTACAAATAAGCAGCAATATAATAAAACTCTACTGTAGCTATCAATGTTTTTGTTCAAGATTTATCATTTAATTGTAAGTTTTTATATATAATTGAATTGAAAACTTTACAAGAGGATCATATCTCTAAACTGGTATGTAGAATAATATGCTTTTTGTAAGTTGAATGGCACCCAAGTGAATGGAGAATGGAAGATTATCAAGTTATGAAAGTCCACGTATAATAAGATAACTAAATTTTTTTTGAGAAATGAAGGTAGACTGAATAGGTATTTTACTGCTAAGAAACAGAGGAAGTAAGGAATTTCCCTAAACCTTAAACTATCTCTTTATCATCTACACAAAGCTACTGTTCTGATGACCAGAGAGTTGGACATTACCAGGATACAGGATACATGGAATATTTTCAAAGCCAAAGGATACAGTTTTGTAAAGACATTACTGCTATACTTACGAAGCTGGGCGGTCTTGTCTCAAGTCTATGGTGAAGACAACTGCATCTTCACCTGCAGATAGGAACGTACAAGGAGAGTCTGGTTCCAGAGCCAACTGAAAGAGAAAAAGGGAAAAGGTGAGGTTTTTTTTTTTGAGACAGAGTCTTGCTCTGTTGCCCGGGCTAGATAGAGTGCCATGGCGTCAGCCTAGCTCACAGCAACCTCAAACTCCTGGGCTCAAGCGATCCTTCTGCCTCAGCCTCCTGAGTAGCTGGGGCTACAAGCATGCGCTACCATGCCCGGCTAATTTATATATATGTATTTTTAGTTGTCCAGATAATTTCTTTCTATTTTTTAGTAGAGACGGCATCTCGCTCTTGCTCAGGCTGGTCTCAAACTCCTGACCTTGAGCGATCCACCTGCCTCGGCCTCCCAGAGTGCTAGGATTATAGGCGTGAGCCACCGCACCCGGCCACAGGTGAGGAGGTTTTTAAAGATTAGAATTAGAGGTCACTTGGTTCATTCCTTTAACTTCAGGAAGGGCTGCATTTAAAATGTCTCAGAAGGGGTGGGTGCAGTGGCTCATGCCTGTAATCCTAGCACTCTGAAAGGCCCAGGGAGGGGAGATTGCTTGAGCTCAGGAGTTTCAGACAGCCTGAGCAAGAGTGAGACCCCATCTCTACTAAAAATAGAAAAATTAGCCAGGCGTCATGGCACATGCCTGTACTCCCAGCTACTTGGGAGGCTAAAGCAGGAGGATTGCTTGAGCCCAGGAGTCTGAGGTTGCTATAAGCTACAATGACACCACTGCACTCTACCTGGGCAAAAGAGTGAGACTCTGTCTCAAAAAAAAAAAAAAGTCTCAGGAAGAAAAATGTCTACTTTTTTTTTCATAACATCCCAGGAAAGGAGATAATTTAAACCCATTCACTCTTGTGCTGTGTCAATTATTTACAGCTTGTTTATCCTATACAAGTCAAAGGGACAGGTGATTTGCTATTTCAACTAAGTCCCCAAGGGATATGAATAGAAATACCAAAGAAAAACACTAGTCATTAGAGTTCACTCTCAAATAAAATCAATTCTGCACCCCCAGGTACAGAGTAAAATGGTGCCCAAGTTTCATTCCCTACATCTGAGTTCTAAAAATTAGTTATCTTGTGAGCTGAGGGGTAGGCTTAAGAATCAAAGAAATAGGTAATTTTCACATTTCCTGAGCCGTGTGGACTAGAAAGGATACTCGAGGTCCACCTACATATTTGCTTAGGGTTTTTAAGAAGAGAGTACTATCCTCTTTCCAGGTGTGGAAGAAAACCGTGCCTACCCTGACTTGAGACAGGGAAGCTCTTAGCTCCTCACTGGCTGCCACCATGACTATTTGGCCTATATTCTCAGGTATAAATAGGGCTTCCAGAAATAGTGCTATTTGTGAGCTAAAAGTTGTGAGCAGGAAAGTTGTAGCTCTCACACATGAGGAACCAACCACTAGCACCTTGGAACTGTTAAAATATTCTGAAAACAATCAGAGTAAACTTCAGAGGTTTGGAGGATACAGGAGACCTCAAGGATCTGCAAACTAACCATGGCTCAGCTTAGGGGCCAGGTATAACCAACTGATCTGGGGATCAGTGCATGATCTGGGGATCTGTCAAATATTTGCCTTCCAAGAAGTTTAGGGTGGCTGCTTTTACTCCCTTAACTACAAATTCTAGGACCAAAAGAAGTGAGACAGGTGACCACAACAAAGGTGACGCAATGGGCAAAGATAAGAGCGGACCTTGGCTGAGATCCACAGAGGATCTGGATTGCACAAAATTTGGAGCAAGTGCTTACTTACCTTATGGGATGCTCCCTTGTGCTGGGCCACACGTTTTGTATTCTTGCAACACTGTGTGGCAGATAGTTCTGCTACCCGAACCTGCCCATCACGGGCACACATAGCCAGAGTAGAATCGCCACTATTAGGAAGGAACTTGGCCTGAGGTGTTAAGAATGAGAAAAAGCACACACAAAGAAATGGAAGAGGTGAATTTGAGAGGGAAAAATGCACTGACCCCAATTTACCACCTTTTCTTACATGACAGCTGGAAACTTAGCTTTCCTACTCTTGTACAGCTTGCTAAGCCCAACTTCTTCCAGTAGTTAAAGGAAAGGGAGAGAAAAAATTTCCTCTGATGTAAGAGAGCATTTTGGTTGGCTCTGGAAGGTTGAACTGGTACATAAGTGCTCAGGTGAACTAGAGCTATACCTAGTAGAGGAGAAAAGTAAGCAATAAAAAAGGAAAATCCACCTTGATTCAGAAAGCAAACAAATTTGTCATAAATTAAAAGGAAACTAGGGGGAAATTTGTTGGAGAAGGAAAGAGAACACACTTATGGATAAATGGCTAGTATCACTATAGTAGATGGAGTTGAGAAATAAAACTTCCACAGAGTAGTTAACGATATGAGCTAATATTTAGCAAATGTTTATTAAGTACCAGCCATAGTTCTAATTGCTTCACTTTTATAACTATTTAATCCTCATAACCCTATGTATTATTAGTCCCATTTTACAGATAAACTGAAGGCAAAGGTAAAATAACCTGCCCAAGATCACAGGGCTAGTAAGTGGAAGGGCCAGGATTTGAACCCAGGCAGTTCTGTTCAAGAGCCTGTGTTCTTATACTATATTGCCTCCTCCCAGTACCCATTTAATACCTTCCTGATGAGTTCCAAGCATCCTACCTATAACAAGGCTTCCAGTGGTCCTTATTTACGCTCAAGGAAACAAATGGTCGCCATGGGGTCTTTCAGTGTACTGAAGTCATTATGGGAGCCACAGTAGGGGCAAGTCCTGATGTCTAATCCCTACAACTCACTTCCAGCTCCCATTCCAGGAAGCCGCTCAGATTTGTCTAACTCATGCTTGATTCTCTCAGTTACTATTACACTCCCCTGCCTCACCTGGAAGACATTACTTTTGTGGCCACTTTCAAAGTCCAGTACTGGCTGCCGCCGCACCCAATCCCACACCACCACCTTCAGGTCATCGCTGCCACTGGCCAGCCAGGTGCCGCGCTGGTTAAAGTGCAGGGTATTGACACAACCAGTATGGCCCTCAAGCCCATGCTGCAGGCGGAAACGCTGCACAAAGACTCTTGCCCCACAAGCCTCATATACAAAGCGGGCACTTGAACCCAGCTCACGCTCCCGAAGCGCAGGGAGGGCTTGCCAGCGAGGTCGGGGTAGGGCTGATGTTTCCGATGACACCCAGTCCTCTAGGGCCCGCTCATCATCTGATGAGTCCTGGTCACGGTTGGCCCGCTTGCGCTGTACATGGCGTCGAGGCTGCTCTTCTTCCTCCTCTTCTTCCTCTTCCTCTTCCTCTGAGCGGTCATGGACTCGGTTTTCATCATTGATGGAGTAATGGCCAGTGTCCTCCATGCTGTCCGAGTCCTTGTCTTCACCTGAGCTCTCTGTGTCTGTGCCTCGACTTTCTGTGCTGGTGCGGTTGGGGCCACCATCATCCCCAGTCAAGCTCAAACTCAGGTCTGAGGCCTCCACTTCAATGCCTGAGGATGTCTCCCTCCCCTCTTCAGCTCCAGACATCTCCTCTGGACTACTAGACAGGCTTCCTGCATGTTGTGAGGAATGGGTGGGGTGAGAGGAAAAATAAGGAACTAGGAGAGTGACCAAAAGGATTTTTCACCTTAGTCAGAAATCATCACATCAAAACACCAAGAAACGAACTTTGGTCAAAGAGTTTTCATTACAAATACATATAAAGAGTACTTTCTTTTTTTTTTTTTTATTTTTTATTCTTTTTTTTGTAACTCAGCTTACTTACATCATACTTTGAAGGAGTACTTTCCGAGGGGAAATCATGTAAAGATCAAGAAACTGAAGAGATTAAGATCAAAGCCACACACAAATAAAGGTACTTCAAAAATGAAGAATCTTGGGTCGGGTGCGGTGGCTCATGCCTGTAATCCTAGCACTCTGGGAGGCCGAGGCTGGTGGATCGCTCAAGGTCAGGAGTTCAAGACCAGCCTCAGCAAGAGCAAGACCCCATCTCTACTAAAAAATAGAAAGAAATGATCTGGACAGCTAAAAATATATACATAGAAAAAATTAGCCGGGCATGCTGGCACATGCCTGTAGTCCCAGCTACTCGGGAGGCTGAGGCAGAAGGATTGTTTGAGCCCAGGAATCTGAGTTTGCTGTGAGCTAGGCTGATGCCACGGCACTCTAGCCAGGGCAACAGAGTGAGACTCTGTCTCAAAAAAAAATGAAGAATCGCATGACAGTCTCCGATTATAATAAGTGTTCAAGAGACAAAACATTGGCGTATTGTATGAAATGTGCCTTATACAACCTTAGGCTCTGTTCTGTTGGATGGGCATCCATTAGTTACAGCAAATAATTAAACAGAATATAAGAAAAAAGAACAGTCATCTCCAGCAAGAGCTACCATAGCCATCTTCTTAAGGAAACATGGAAAATAACTGATAAAAATCACTCACGCCTGTAATCCTAGCACTCTGGGGGCCGAGATGGGAAGATCGCTTGAAGTCAGGAGTTCAAAACCAGCCTGAGCAAGAGAAAGACACCCATCTCCACGAAAAATAGAAAAATTAGCTAGGCATGGTGGCACTAGCATATAGTCCCAGCTACTCAGGAGGCTGAGGCAGGAGGATTGCTTGAGCCCCAGAGTCTGAGGTTGCAGTGAGCTACGATGATGCCACTGCACTCTAGCCAGGGCGACAGAGCAAGACTGTCTCAGGAGAGGAAAAAAAAATTACTGACTTATGAATGTGGAGTTGAAGCATTTCCTACTTCGAGAAAGTATCTCTATACCTAGATTTAGACGTAAACCTTGGATTTATGTTTAAATCCTAGGTTTCTTCCCCTAAATTCCTAAAATCTACTAAGAAAGGAAGCTGAAGGGGTAAGTGGAAATTGTGATCATTTCAATGAGTTCTCACTCCCCTTTTGCTAGTATGAATGTATTCTGACTTACTTCCATTAGTTTACAATTTTTAGTCTCATTATTGAAACAAGGTTTTTGAGGAGGCATATATAAAACTGATAAAAAGCAGGGCTATTACAGTAGTGCCTGAGAAGAAAAGTTCAGTATATTCTAGGTCTGCTATGTTGGTAGTTAAATAACTGGGTCACTTTGCCCCATTCAATCTCCTACAATTAGTATACTGCATTCTCTTATCTAACAACAGCCAAATCACATTACAGTGAGCACTTGGGTAATATCCTAGGGCCAATACAATCACAACTTCCAACCTAGGGTCAAGGGGTGAAGAAAGGAGAATGAAGATTTTAAACAATGTTCAGGGCCTCCTTTCTTAAGATGGCTATAAATTTTATGTTGCCAGAAGTAAAAGCTGTTAGGAGAGGCAGACAAGCTGTGTATGACTCTAGTATGAGCTATTCAACTAAAATACCACACTGATATTTAAGGATTCAAAGTTGGAACACCTTAATGCCTAGTCATTTGGATTAGTGCAGTAATTTGTGAAGATCTTTGAAGCAATGGAAACTCTTTTCAATGAACTCTTAGGCAAAATCAAATTTGGAAAACAAATAATGCAAGTGTTTTGGATGAAGTAGTGACAGAGGTTGGGAGACAGATAAACAGCTCTTGTCAAAACAAAAAACCTCAACCAAGAGCAGTGTGAAAACAAGTGCACTAGGGGCTAGGAGAAAACAGAAATTTGAACCTAAGAACCACATTTGTTGAGACTGTTATATATGTTGAGACAGTTTAACAGCCGTGGTTTTTTAAAATGCAATTCTGCTTGAGCTTAAGGGTGATTAGAAGGGATAAATACCATACCTAACAAGTGTGTGGAGAAAGAAAAATAAAACATCAAAATTACCCTGGTCACCTAGTGGTTAGGAAGAAAGAATAAAAAAATTAAAAAATCAAAACTACTAGCATTTATTGTTAAAATTATGATTAACAAATTCAGATGATTTTGGAGGATCTACCATATTAACATAAGGGCCAAAATGTATCACAAGCTCAGCAAGAGAGCCCCAACAGTCATTGACCAAGATCTAGCACAGGGACTGGCAAATTTTCTCTGTAAAGGGTCAAACAGTAAAAATTTTAGGCTTTGCTAACCATATGGAACTCTGTCACAACTAGTCAACTCCACTATGTAGAACAAAAGCAAACCATAGACACTACACAAATGAATAGGTATGACTGTATTCCAAGAAAACTTTACAAAAACAAGTGACAGGCTGGATTTGGCCTACAGGCTATAGTTTGCCAATCCCTGATCTAGCTAATGGTCAACCTCCAAATCGATAGCATACCTCAAACTCCTCTAGAACCCTGTCAACTAAGCCCAGTGAAAAATCTGAACCACTTTCCTTTACAAAAAATGAATGGTAGTGATAAGAAAATAACAAGGGGACAATAAAAAAGCATGTTGAAAATCTCACTTACTCTTCTTCAACTTCAATGCTCCACCAATCACATCAACTAGAATGTAGCCTATGATCCTGAACTTCGAAGTGCTAAGGAATGCTAGATTCTGTGCTGCCCAACTATATCCATTTGAAGGAGATTTCTCTAGTTTAAAAGTTGGAGGCCAGGCGCGGTGGCTCACGCCTGTAGTCCTAGCTCTCTGGGAGGCTGAGGCGGGTGGATCACTCAAGGTCAGGAGTTCGAGACCAGCCTGAGCACGAGCGAGACCCCTTCTCTACTAAAAGTAGAAGGACAGTATCTGGACAACTATATAAAGAGATATAGAACAAGTTAGCCAAGCATGGTGGCATATACCATAGTCCCAGCTACTCGGGAGGCTGAGGCAGGAGGATTGCTTGAGCCCAGGAGTTTGAGGTTGCTGTGAGCTAGGCTGACGCCATGGCACTCTAGCCAGGGCAACAGAGCCAGACTCTGAATTGAAAATAATAATAATAATAATAGAAGAACAAACATTGAAAGCCTTCAGTAAGGTTAAGTTAGCTTAAGGATCAACTTAAGCTAACACCTAAGATGCATAAATAACTATTTATTTCTGAAGAAAATTGGCAGAGAAGAACTTCCAACTATCTGGGTCTATATGAAGACAGTAAAAACTTAATCTTTGGCACTCAGACTTCTTAGGAGGACATGAAGTTACGGACCTAAGGAAATTCTAGTAATTCTCAGATTTCAGTGTTAGTAACCAAATATTAGTCATCTTTAGTCATTCTCTTACTCAGTTGGTAATCATTTGTTCTTAGTCATTATAAAAATGAAAATCCATGAGCTTGCA
>CAUYSK010100729.1:0-34945 GCA_963575035.1 Avahi laniger
GCGTGTGCCCTGGAGAGGCTCACGCTTCCCCTGTCCGTCCGAGCCCATTCCCTGGCTGCCCACCCCTGCCAGGGCGCGAGGCCCCCACCTGCTGCTGTCTCTTCTGTGACTGTCCCCAGGCTGGCGGCAGGGACGGACACATCCTTCCCAGAGCCTCCCTCCTCCTGGCCCCGAATTCCAGCAAACGGGACTGTTTGCATTTTAAGGGCTTTCTGAGAGTTATGAAAACGCATGAATCATCTAAAAAATATATTTTAAAATTTTGCCAACCACAGTTTGATTCCCGACACCTCCCCACGTGGCCGTTAGAAACCCTCCGTGATCTCCCTGTGTTCTTCGCTACCTTCCCACTTAACCTGCAGACACCCCCACCCTCTAAACACTGCTGGCGAGAACCCATCTGAACTGGGCCTCCCGTGACGTCCCAGTCTGTGACATAATCACCTTATTCGCTCTTCACGACACCCGGCACGGCAGGGCCGCCGTCTGCTTCACGGCACAGATGAGGAAACCGAGGCCCGTGGAAATTACACGTCTGGACTCTTGCTTTCCGGCAGGGCAGCCACCGGCCACACGTGGCTGCTCAAATTTAATTAAAATTGAATAAAATTAGTATGTTATTCCTCAGTCACAGTGGCCGGGGTCCAGGCGTCTCCACCCGAAGATGACTACCGGGAGCCTGGGGGCGCTGTGGTTCACACGTGTCCCCCGGACCCTCCAGCCCGCGTCCCTCTGGGCTTGTTTGCGCATCCGATGGTGTGGCAGGGTCAGGACCCCTCTCCCCTCTGCCGGGTCTGCGCTGTGAGTGCGCACGCCGGCTCCTCCATGAGACGGTGCCTGGACCTGCCTGCCCGGGGAGCGGTCTCAGGTTGTGGAACTGGGCCTGCAGGTGAAACCAGGAGAGGCAGTAGTCGAAGCCCTGGGTGGGGCAGAGCCCTTCCGTTTCCCAGGCCTCCTGCCCCTCACCCAGGGTGCCCCTGGCCCTTCTGGATTATTTGGCCCCTGGCCTGGCCACGCCTGCCTTTCCCTGGCTGGGCTTCGAGAAGGAAGGGCGGGCGGAGGCCGGGTGGGAGCATCCGCAGGCAGGATGGGGCGCGGGGGGTCGGGCACCAGCTTCCCTCGATAGCGGCGGGGAGCGGCCTGGGAATGCTGGGACAGCACAGATAAACTGGCTGCCGTGGTGACGGTGACGCTGAGGTTTTGCGAAGGTCCTGGCGGGAGCCGTGGCGGGGAGGAGGCTGAGGGATGGAAGCCTTCCTGCCTCCCTCACTCCTGACCCGTCTGGCCGGGCACGACCTTTGGCATCAGATAAGTTAGGAAATGATAGTGTATCACACTGAGTAAACTCTTTGTGAAATTACTTTTTTAAAGCTGAGACCTGTTAGAGAAGGATTCTGTGTCAGGCTGAATAGTGGGCCACGGATACGTCCACACCCTAATCCTCAGTTCCCACAAATGTTGCCTTACCTGGCCAAAGGGACATCGTGGATGTGATAAGTCAAGGCTGCGGAGATGGGAGATTACCCTGGTTTATCTCGGTGGGCCAAGTGTGACCTCAGGGTCCTTGTAAGAGAGCAGTAGGAAGGTCAGGGTCGGAAGAGAAGGTGATGCGATGGCAGGAGCCGAGACTGCAGTAGTGTGCGTTGCGGAGGGAGGAAGGGGTTGTGGGCACGTGGGCAGCCACTGGACCCGAAAGAGCAAGGAGCAGATCTCCTCTGGGGCCTCCGCGAGGAACCAGCCCTGCTCACACCGTGGTTTTAGCCCTGAAAGACTCATTTCAGACTTCTGACCTCTAGGACTGTAGAGAATGAATTTGCATGGTTTCCAAGCCACTAAGGTTGTGGTGACTTGTTACTGCAGCGATAGCAGACCCATGCCCAGCCCAAAGGAGGTACCGTCTCAGATTTGCCACCCACCAGTTTCACATCTTGAATACGATGCTTCAGAGAAACCACTGCCTCCCTGAGTCTGCGGAATCCCAAACCAGCAAACACCCTGGGAACACCGCAGGCTTGCAGGGTGTGAGGGGCAGGCAGGGTCGGGCCTCCCTGTGGTTCAGAGAGCGGGGCAAGGTCACCGGCTGGGTGGTTGCTCAGGGCTCATTGTAACCGCGGCCTTCACATGTGGACGCCGACGGTATCTGGGGGCTGAGGCGAGGGCCTGGTTGCTGAAGTCAAGGTCACGGTGAAAGGTGAGTGGCGTGGGCGGTGTGGTCCAGGCTACGGGTCCACGTGGGAGATTGTTGCTCCCTGTAATTGCATCCTCAAAAGGCAGAGACAGCGTCTGCAAGCCAGGTCAGCAGTCTCTGCAACGAGCCAAATTTAGAGCCCGGCTGAGATCTCTTTATTGTGGAAAAGAATTCGGGATTGTCGTGCAGGCAGAATTCGGGGCTGTAAATCAAAGACAGTTCTGAAGTTTTGCACCTTCCTTAAGATGCGTCTTCTGCGCAGATGGAGGGGGAGGGCACTGTGTTTGGCAGGAGACTGAGCACTGTGCGGGGGAGAAGGCGGGAGAGCAGAGGGGAAGGTGGAGGGGTAGGTGCCGCCCTGGTTCCGAGACTCTGGTCACAGCGGGGAAGAGACTGGCAAGAGCTGGGAGGGGGAGCACAGTAGGGAAAAGGTCTTTGTGTTAGTTTTTTGAGGACAGGGAGGCCCAGGGAAGTCTGACAACAGAGTGTTAGGAGCCCAAGTGCACGAGGAAATGAAGCCACGGGGGGAGGTGAGCCCCTGGGGTCCAGCACCTTGAGAACATGGGGTTCTGGGGAGTCGGAGCACAGGAGGAGCATCTCTCCCCCAAGGCCAGAGGGAGGGGGCGAGGTGGCGGGGAGGTCCGTACAGAGTGGGTGTAGCCTCTCGTCCACGGCTCTGCACGGCACCCCTGAGGCTCAGAGCCAGCCACAGTGGGGGACACGGACGCTCCGATCTGGCTCTTTCTGGGGCACCGGGCGACAGGTCCACGCTCAGGAAAGCAGGCGGGACCTGGTTGCTGTGACAGGATGTGAGATGGGGGGGCGGGGTGCTGCTTTATCTTCGGGAGAATCCCCACAGATCGGTACTCTAGGGCACCAGGGTTCTCGCTCCCGCTGCGTCTCAGGCTGGTCCTCGTCCGCGTGGGCGAGGCTGGCCCTCCGTCCCGTCCCGGTGCCGCGCCCTACGGCAAGCAGGCTGGGAAGTGCCGCCCCCTCGGGCAGCCGCGTGTGCAGCCGCAAGGTGGGAGGGCCTCCCACTGAAAAGCAGAACACGGAGCACACATGGGGCAGCCGGCCTTTCCTGCCAAGACTCAGGCACGCGAGCTGCGAATCGGCTCTAGCTCCAGGCCCACGTGGTCCCCTTCCTGCGCGTCACGCCTCTCTAAGGCAGGGCGGGGTCGCGGGCAGGGCTTGGTGATGGGCAAGCGGCCGCGTGGGAGCACCCGGCAGGGCCTAGCGCGGTGGGCACAGGGTACCTGCTCTTTCCTACCGCCCCCTTTCTGCCCCAGGGAAGCCGCTGTACCTGCACATGGGGGAGCAGGTGGACGGCGTGGACATGCGTGCCGAGGTCGGGCTCCTGAGCCGGAACATCGTGGTGATGGGCGAGATGGAGGGCGGGTGCTACCCCTACAGCAAGCACCTCTGCAGCTTCTTTGACTTCGACACCTTTGGAGGCCACATCAAGGTGGGGCCCTGCTTGGTGGAGGCCTCAGACCCCCGCCCCCGGGAGATTCCCAGGGGGCCAGCCTGTGGTGGGTTCCCCTGGTCAGGCAGTTCCCTTGAGCCCACAGGAGTGGCCGTGGGGTGCTGCGAAGGGAGCGTGTGGCCCCTCCACGCACTCGCGCCACCAGAGCACGGGCTCCCGAAGGTTCCCGAGTCAGCGTCCTGTCCCCCTGCACCAGGAGACAGTCTCGGGTGGGGGCAATGGCAGACTCTGGGTCCCCCCCAGCCCACTGTAATCTGGAGTCCCCAGTGCTCCCAGGGCGTGGTTTTCACCAGCACCCCCAGGCTGTCCCAGATCATTGGGACATATCACTCTTCCTCCTATCCCTCCATGGCTGGGGAGGCAGGAAAGGAGGGCGGAAGCGAGCCCCAGCCGTCACGCAGCCCCCGAACATCTCTGCGACAAGCAGCCCGTTGCCTGGCAACGTCCTCTGCCATGAGTAGTGCCTTCCTGTCTCCCCTCACGTGAGAAGGGCCAGGCGTCCGCACCCCTATGCAGAGAGTGTCTTTGATTTACGGAGTCCCTGGGTGGGGACTGACGGAACACCTCCAGGACAACACCTTGCATTCGCGGGAGGTGGACACCAGCCGGGGGGGTCAGGAAGCATCTCACGGGCGCCTCCTGACGCTCGGTCTCCTCCCAGTTTGCACTGGGGTTCAGGGCGGCGCACCTGGAGGGCGTGGAGCTGAAGCACATGGGGCAGCAGCTGCTGGGTCAATACCCGATTCACTTCCACCTGGCCGGCGACGTGGACGGAAAGGGAGGCTACGACCCGCCCACCTACATCCGGGACCTCTCCATCCACCACACATACTCGCGCTGTGTCACCGTCCACGGCTCCAACGGCCTATTGGTAAGCAACCAGGGGGTCTGGGGCCGGGCTGGGGATGGTTGGCATGGGAGAGGGGTCGGACCTGGACACTTAGTCCAGGACCACTGGGGGTCGAACCATCCTTAGCTCAGATTTCAGGAAGACGTAGACCAAGAGAAGGTCACCACCAGGCAGGAAGAGGAGAGCGGGGGTGTGTCCTTACCGAAGGCCCACGCTGCAGAGGTGCGACACTGATTGGTTTGTGGTTTACCGTGGCTGCGGGGAGTCCAGTCCCTGCTGAGCCTCACTGGCGTGACGTGAGGTCTGGGGACCATTCAGTGGCCGCCCAGCGTGACAGATCTGCCAGCTGCAGACGAGGGGGTCCTGCGAGGACTCTGGGCTGGGCACCTGCCAACCAACGGCAGTGGCAGCAACGGGCCCTTTGCTTCTGTTGACCCGAGGGTTCCTCCAGAGCAGGCACTGCTGGGAGAAGTACCCTCATTAGCAAACTGGCGTACCTGTCCGAGGTGTGTCTTCATTTCCACAGATAATTTTTACGCTAAATCCATCCTTCTCCAGAGGAACTAAACTTACATCCTCTACAAACTTTAAAACAGGACATCACAAAATGGCACCTTGCAAGCTGAATCCAGCAACCAGATGTGTTGTGTTTGGCTTTCACAGTATTTAGAGAAACATTTGATAATTTTTATGCTAAATTGATAATTTCACACTAAACTGAACTTTCTTTAAATGAACTACACTTATAGCCTCTATAAACTTTAAAACTGGATGTTGCAAGATGCCACCCTGCGAGCTGAGTCCAGCAACCAGATGTGTTGTGTTTGGCTTAAATGGTGTTTAAAGAAGCATTTGAATTAGTTTCCATCATTTAAAAATGAAGAGATTCCACATAAAAATCCGGTTCCCTGGCTTCTCTCGAGCAGCAGGGTGAGTCAGCAGCACCGGTCCCGCCTGCCTGCGTGGCCGCAGAGTTGCGGCTGCCACGCGGAGCCGGTGTGTGATCTCCAGCGTGCCCTGGGCCCACCACGGCCCATGACGTTACCGTAAACCCCCTGGCCGGTGCCACGCCTGTCACTGCCTGCTGGCCCCCAGGGGCGTTGAGGTTTGTGGCCTGCAATCCAGGCAGACTGCACCCACCAGGCGGCGCGTGGTGACCCGAGGAGGCGGAGGCTGTCAGTGCGCCACGGCGAAGCCACTTTCGGTTCCACTCAATGTGCTCTTCTACCAGAAAGGAGTGCCTGTTGTCTCTGCGTCTGAAATGCTCTGACCGTGGAGGAGAGAGCATGGACTTTGCAGCCCAGTCTAAGAGGGTTCAAGAGCTTGACCCTCAGGTTGTGAGCTGTGGGATCCTGGGCAAGTTGCTCGACCTCTCTGAACCTCCGTTTCCTCCTCAGTCAAGTGGGACAATGGCAGCAGACACACAGGGCTGTTGTGAAGATCAGTGAGATGCAAGTGCCCCGGGGAGACCACGGCCCCTGCCCGCAGGCACCTGTAGCAGAGCTGACCACACGCCAGGGCCGGTTCTTCCCCACAGGGGGCAGGAGGGCGTCCTGGAGCAGTTGCGGGAAGGTGTAGGGTGTTTCTGCGGCTCAAGGGGGAAGCAAAGGAGGATGTTTTCTGGCTGAAGCCGAAGGACAGCGGGTTGTATGATACGTGCAGAGTCAGGGACACACGTGACACTGAGCCCGGGCTCTGCAGCCAGGTGCCGTGAGTCACAGCCGGGGTTCTGCCACTTGCTAGCTGTGCCCTCAGCGGTCCCTTCACCTCTCCTTGCTTCTGGGACGTGGGGAGGAGGGCACTGTGCGTCCTGCGCGGTCGTCTCCAGGTTTGAGCGAGCAGAGGACGCGGGAGTGTGGAGCCAGCGCCGGGGCCACACAGCCCTGGGGGCAGGCAGCAGGTCGCCCGTTCCCGCCTGCGGTTTGCAGAACGGACGCAGCGAACGCGATCACAGTGCTGTCACTCCGGCTGGCGACTGAGGTCGGCGCACGTGGGGGGAAGCATGAGGTGGGACTGGTTAGGCAAGAAACGGGCCTGCCTGAGTCTCGGGGGCTTTGCGTGCTCCAAACATTTGTGCTTAAATTCACCTCCATTTAACTTTATACAGACAACGAGACGAGGTTACTGGAAGGCTGTCCTTACAGATCCGGGTCGGTTAGAGCGGAAGCCGTTGTGAGTCTCGAGGCAACCTCACACACACACACACACACACACCTACAGTGTAGACACACACACACCCCACATCTCTGCAGTGTGGACACACACACACACACCACACCTCTGCAGTGTCGACACACACGCACACACACATACACACACCACACCCTGCAGTGTGGACACACACACACCACACCTCTGCAGTGTCGACACACACACACACACCACACCCTGCAGTGTGGACACACACACACACACCACACCCTGCAGTGTGGACACACACACACACTACACCCCTGCAGTGTGGACACACATACACACACACCCCTGCAGTGTGGACCTGGGGCTGTGTTTTCCCGCCCACTTGCTGCTCGGCCTTGCACACGCCGTGTAACCAGCGAGGTCTTCAGTCGCCCGCGTGTGGTGGAGAATGTGATGCCTACCTCTCAAAGCGTGCGTGAAGTGAAGTGTCTTAGGCCATCTCTGCAGGAGCAAACCTTCCTAGAGCAGGGAGCGCAGGTCTCGGCGCAGGAACGGGCACGCGCAGGGAGAGGGGGGCACCGCGTGCTGGGCGGGGCGGAGGCCTCGGGCCCTCAGGGCACCCGGCGGGGCGGGACTGAAAGGGAGCGTCTGGCAGAATGTAGGCTGGCGGGAGGCGGGAGCCTGAGTCAGGGAGACCGGCAGGGGCACCGAGAGATGCTCGAGCAAGAGGGACGGTGGCGGGGGAGCGGCCTCGGGGGCTGCAGTCGCACCCACAGTGGAGGGGACTCGCGAAGGCAGAGCCTGGGCAGCTGCAGAAGCAGAGGGGCTCTCGCCCCGCATGCCAAGGCCACCCTCCCTGCTGGCTCCCGGGGATGTGGCGGCCAGACCCCGGGCCAGCTCTAGCCTGGTCCTGGGGGCCACACGGGGCTCTGACCTCATTCGGCTCAGGGCCCAGCTTCAGGGCCAAGCTGGTGGGTTGGGATCTGGCGTCTGCAGCCCTGCGTGGCCTTTCCAGGGTGAGACCAAATCGCCACGGCTTGGGATCTCGACGAAGCGCAGGCCCCTGACTCTGCGATCCAAGCAGACAGCAGGGACCCGGGAGCGTCCCAACGCCCTTCCCTGAAACTCTGCCCCTGGGCGGGTACCAGGTTTATGGACTGGCAGGTCACCCTGGAAACGCTGCACCGCTGGGGTGGCGAGCGCCACGTTCAGATGCGGCCTCGGGAGCTGGGTTCCCCACTGGTATTTGCTTCCTTTGTTTGGCTTGAGGGATTAGCCGAGGGCTGGCTGTGTTTGGAAACCTGTTTCTAGCTGACCAGACGAAAGGAAGCCAGAGACAGACAAAGCCTCGACTCTGATTTGGAACGCAGAGGCCACGCAGTAGCGTCGTTGCAGAAGCCTGTTCCCCAGCTGCAGCCCTGATCTGGAGGTGGGCCAGACCCGCACAGGCAGACGCGGGCCGTAGAACGGGGGCTGCTGCTTGGGCAGAGCTGAGAGGTGCCTCGAGGCCTCACCCCAGCCGACCAGTGTCCGGAAGACCCTCGCTCAAGGGCTCCTCCCTGCCTGTGGCCGCAGCTGGCTCTGACGTGCTCCGTGCTCAGAGCACGGCTTCCTTCCGCCCCACCCGCCACCTTTGCTCCTGCCCTTTCTTCACCGCGGACTTTCGGGAAGAGTGGCCTGAAATCGTCATTGCCGCCAATTCCCCATCTCCCTCCCCCTGGACTGACAGATGTGGGCTTCTCAGCCTTTGTTCTCTCTGAGCCTGGGCGATGGCTCTCCACAACGTCACTCCGAAATGTCACCACTGAGCTCAACAGACCGACGGCCCTCGCCCCCCATCTAGCTCCTCGCTCTTTTCCATGTGACAAGCACTGCAGGCTTCAGCAGGACATTGCGGTGAGAGCAGAGTCACGGAGACCCGTGTTCTAATCTGCCAGCGTGAGCTCAGGGACCGACGGAAACTGTCTGGGCCTTGGTTTCCTCCCGTGTAAAGTGAGGATGATGCTAGAACCAACTTGAAAGGGATTTTAGGGAGATCGAGCCACATGGTGTGTGTGATACTGAACGATGTCATCAGTGAGCGTCTCTACCTGTGTCCTGTGTAAGCAGCGCTGGATCTGTGACATAGAGGCAGGTGTCCTTACAGTGCAGGAGTGGCCTCTGTAGTTAGATGACCTCGGCAAACACCACACACGTCCCCCTCCTTTTGGAAATTCGCCGTGCGTGCGTGCATGGCAACGGCTCGCAGTAACAACGCTCGCTTAGCTTTGATTCTCCTAAATGCCTGAACTCAGGTGGCCACAGAGCCTTTGTTCCACGCGAGTTCTACAGCTCACGGAGCTAGCACGCGACAGAACAGAGTTTGGGGCCTGCTTCCCGTGACAGCGACGTGGTCGGTGTGGTCCTTCCTCTGACGTGGTGGCTGGCACCTGGGTGGTCGGCCCTGGCAGATGCGGGGCACAGCTGCTTCAAAGAGGCCTCCGGGGCGCGTCACGTGCAGACTGGATGGCGGGAGTGGGGGTGTAAATGGGCTCCCACTGGGTCTTAATGCGGGTTCCTGAACCCCAAGGCAGGACGTGGGGCAGTCACCTCTCCATCGCGGTGTTTTTGCGGAAGATAGAAAAAGTCCAGCATGGTTCTGCGTGTTCGTCCTCCCTCCTTCTTTAAGGCAGAGGAAGACATGGGGGAGGGGGATAAACACGTCGTGTCCTTTGTTCCCACCTCGTGTGCTGCTTGAAATGTGTCATCTTTGACCTAAATTTCTTCTGTAGCAACCAGACACTTGAAGCCAGGATGTCCCCAACAGGCCACCACATGTAGCCTCACAGGTATGCCCTGCGCTACTCCAGGGGATGCCATCCGGTGACGACAGCCAGCGCCCAAGCCCGCCAGCCTTAGGCGCACCCTTCCTTTGCGCTCTGCTACGGACAGCGCCCGTGTGCACACGGCGGGAGCCCCAGCGCCCGCTCTCCCAGCCGCAGAGCTCTGGGAATGGCCCGAGCGGCTTCCGTTTTTCCTGCCTAACTCCTTTCCAGTTTCTCGAATTCCCAGCCTCACTCAGGTCTCAATTCACACGGCTGCTGCCACCCCTCCTTTGCACCCGAGCTCAGAGGTGGAACCCAAAAGCTTCCCCACCGGCTGGGGGCTCTCACTGGTAGAGTGGGGGAGGGATGGGGGAGGATGGGGGGAGAACATCACAGACCAGCGCAGAAGCCCACCGTAAGAGTGAAGTCACGGGCCCCGCTACAGTCAAACCCTCCCCTGCCCCAACCTGGGTGTCTAGTTCCTCCTCCTCCTCCTCCTCCTGCTCCTGCTCTCCCACCGCGCCCCACCTCCCTGGCTGCCTCCACTCTCATTCCTTCCCTTATTAGGCAGAGTCCTTGGGCTCTCGGTCCCAGCCTCTATTTGCATATTCAAAACTCATTAAGACACTCTGCAAAGCAAGCAGCCCACTGCCCCACTGCAAGGGGGCCTTCTCTCCCGCAGTTCAGAAACGTTTTTAAAATAACGGCAGAAGCTTGGGAACGACAGTCTGCTTTCTAACCTGACTGTATTCGCTGCCGAGTTTCTCGCTGGTGTGAATGGAGTCACACCCACCTTGGATGGCAGGAACAAGTGAAGTTCGTGTCCGTTTGTGTGTGTTTATGTTAAACAGTGGTTTATTTTACTTGCTGTGTGCTGGTGAGGGGACATACAGCCATGTCCCGACTTGCACAGAACGGTTCCATGTTGGACCCATTGTCCCAGCTCAACGGCTAGTAGCACCCCCCCACTCTCAAAATGTCCCGTTCAGACCGTGAACTAAGTAAGCGGTCGCTCTGATTGGAACAGTCCCCGATGGCCGTCTCTGGGTCTTTAATCGACCGGGGAGCCCAGGAATTTTCTTCTTCACAGTCTCACCCCCAGACCACACCCGACAGCAGCGGAAGACCTCAAACGGCTTTCAGGAACTGCTCCCTCGACTGCCCCATGGGCAGGGCAGGGACTGCAGGAGAGCAAAGCGGGTGGGCAGAGCTCAGGCGCAGACCGGAGAACGAGGGAAATACAGGTCGCGCAGGGGAACTGCCCGGAGCTCACAAATCCGCTGGCTGGCGCATAGGCTCTGGGTGACCACCTGTAACACGTGGGTGCTTGCGCACTACTCTGTGTCCACCTGCCTGACGTCTATCATCTCAAGGGAGGTCACAGTGTAAATATTTAATTCCGGGAAATCCCAAGTAGGGGCAATCCCGGGACGTTAGAGCCGGAAGGAGCATTAGACATCACACTATCGCTCAGGGACACGCAGGCAGGTCACACGGCAAGTCTGTGGCTGAGCGAGGACTTGAACTGTGTCTCCTCTTGGCTCTGCGTGCCACCCTCACCCGCCCCAGTGGGAGGAAAGAAACACAACCCAAGGGGAGGGTTTCTTTCCGGCGCTGCTGAGCGTGGCTAGCGCACAGGTGTGGAATCAGGCAGGTGGGAATCGGTCCCAGTGCTGCCCTTGCAGGAGACGTGACAGGTGACGGTGTAAGTCTCAGTGCTGTTTACGGAATAATACCTGTAATAGGGTTGAAATGAGGAAACGTGTAAAACTTTCGACACCCAATAAATAGTGGTTATTTTTCTTCCGTTCGGTGAGGTTTTTCTCTCCATAGCGCATCTCAGGGATCTTGGAGGGCTTTCTTTTCCCAGGCATTTGTTAAAGTGCAAACGTACCTAACTCATTATTCACTCACATTCAGAGACGGGCTTCCTGGAGTGTGACCCAGGCAGCGGGCAGATGGGCGCCCAGGATTTAAGAGGAGCTGTGGGCAGGAGGCTGGGTCTGAGCAGGGCTCCACCGTGAGGTCGCCGGGTGCCCTGGGACACCCACGTCCCTCCTCTGCAGAGCGAAGGCGTTGGACTCGAGCTCAGATGTCCCTGCCAGCCGGAGGGCCCTGTTTCCTGCCCCCTCTCCCATGCCCATCTGTCCAGACTATTTATAGCAGATTTCGTGGCTCACGGGGAGAAAGGGAAGCGGTCCCACTGGTGACCTTGGGTTGACCAAAGTGCTTATTGAAGGGGCGAGTGAGTCAAGGTCACGCCCTGGCCTGTTGCAGAGGACAGGGAGCTCGCCTGGAGCAGGGCAGCCTGTGTGCCGCCCCCCTTAGGAGGTGAGTGGGCAGTGAGAAGAGCAAGTGCCAGCCGTGGCTTTGCGCACGAGGCTTGTATAACTTGGGCAAATCACTCAACTTCTCTGAGTCCCATTTTTCTCATCTCTAAAAATCCACCAGAGGATTACGTAAGATGTAAGAGGCCAGGCCGGTGCTGGGACATGAAGGGGCCTGGTCTGGGGACACTTCCACAGGATGGCTGCCTGGGAGTTGGGGAGTAGCAGCTGTCATGTGAGAGCGTCTTCAGGAATCGGGGTGCTCACGCCACGTCCGTGCTTCTCAGAGCTGATTTTGTCACCTCCCTCCGCAATGGAGTAGTTGGCAATGAACGTTGGGAGATATTGTTGTTGTCACGACTGAGGGGTGCTACGGGCACCTAGCGGGCGGGGGCCAGGGACGCTGCGAAACACCCCACCACGCAGGACAGCGCCAAGGGAGGCGCTGTTTCTGGAAGGCGTATGGGTTTTCTGTGCATGGCGTGGCGGCAGGTACCGCATGGGGCGGTTGGATGACGTCGCAGGAAGCAGGGCCCCCTGGCTGGGTGATGCCATCAGGCAGCCAGCTCCCAGGCGGGAGGGAGGGCAGAAGGTGCGGGGTGTTTCTCACCGCTGCCCACTGGGGAGAGGCCCCCCAGGGGCTGGTCAGTGCCTCCTCTCCAGGGTGTCTGAGCAGAAGGGGTGCCGGCCAGGGGCCATGGGCCCTGCGAGCAGCGTCTGGCACCGACAGGGAGGAGGGGCTCTGGCCACGGGCCTTTTAGCCCCTTTGAATTCTGAGATTGGGAGGTTCAGACCTGGAGAGGCTTTCGGGGATCATGGAGTTCAAGTCCTTCGCTCTGTGGTGGGGAAAGTGATTGAGGAACGGAGGCTCGTTCATGATGCCCAGGCTGGAGGGTGTGCCGCTGAGCCCGCAGCCCTGGTCTCTCAGTGTCCGTCCGAACGCTCTTTCCGCTTCCCCCACCGACTCTGCGACTCCCAGAGGAAACTGAGGAGCTGGAGTTTGCAGCCCTTTCTGGCTTTCACCCCAGGGGCTGCACACGGGCAGGGTGTGCGTGAGGGGCGAACTGCTGGCTTGGGTTCCCGCGTGAGGGCGCACCGTGGGCATCAATGCTGGTCTTTATAGAAAGTGCACCTGGCCCGGCTCAGGCGCTGCTCCTGGGTGAAGCTCCCCCTCCCCACGCGTACTTAGGGGGTCTTCTCTGTGGACCCCTCCACAGTAAGTCCTTGTACGCTGTGCACTCGGCCGTGAGCGCCATCAGAACAGGCTCACTGCCAAGTCCAGGGTCTCCTCTCAGACCCACTCCTCTGCCTTAAAACATCTCGTCCCATAGAGCCTCACCCCCAGCACTTCTAGCTGGAAGGGACTTTAAAAAGTCACGGTCCCAGGCCCTGCCCTGCCCCTCCCAGGAGCAGTGTACAGCTGGCATGATTTAGTGTTTGTTGAATGAACGGATGAACATGCGAATAGTTGGATGCTCGGTGAAACGTCCTGTCTTAACCCTGCAGATCAAGGACGTCGTGGGCTATGACGCTCTGGGCCACTGCTTCTTCACGGAAGACGGGCCGGAGGAGCGCAACACTTTCGACCACTGTCTGGGCCTCCTCGTCAAGTCCGGAACCCTCCTGCCCTCCGACCGCGACAGCAGGATGTGCAAGATGATCACGGAGGACTCCTACCCGGGGTACATCCCCAAGCCCAGGCAGGACTGCAAGTAAGTGCCCCTCCCCTCCGTGCCCGCCGCCCAGGGCCTGCGCCGGGGCTGGGGCGGGAGGACACGCGTGAGCACGCGCTCGCTCGGCCTCTCCGCCCAGCGCCTGACCTCTGCACCTCGCGGCTCTGGGCAGCTTGGGCCTCCCAGCTCTCGACCGCCCACAGCCGTGGCTTCCCGGAGAGAAGGCGGGGGTGTGTCTCCTCCCTTCTCCCTCGTCGGTTTCCCTCCTTGCATCATTCTTGCCCAAAGAGGACCACTGCTCTCACTCCCAGGGCTTTCCTGATGCCACACAGTGTTCTTTGATGAGAGGAAGCGGCTGCCACCTTGGCGCCCGCAGCGTGCACATGGAAGCCCCAACCACGCGGACCCTTTTCCAGACATGATAGACAGAGACAGCGAGACAGGGAGACAGGGAGACGAGAGCTCCCTGTGCGGCCAACCCTGGACTCCAAGGCCCCTCCCGGAGGCTTCCATTTATTTCAGAGCCGATCTCAGACTTCACCCACACGCTGCTTCCACCTTAAAGACCCACGCCGCTCAGTTTCTCAACATTTTAAGTACCTAAACTAGCACCACACTTTAATGACAGACCGGGTTTCAGATGGACAAGTCAGTGATCTCTGCCATCTCTGCCTCCCCGCAGCGCCGTGTCCACCTTCTGGATGGCCAATCCCAACAACAACCTCATAAACTGCGCGGCGGCAGGGTCCGAGGTGAGCAGAAAGCGGAGGCCGGGGCTGGGGCTGGGAGACACTGAGGCTAACCTGGAAATGCGCGTGTGCCGGGCCCACGTCCAGACATCCACGCAGCCAGGCCGCGCTGCAGTGAACAGGAAGACAACAGGCTGGGAGGGAACCCGGCTTTAATGACGGTTCTGTCACTGCGCAGTGCTGGCGGCCACAGCCAGTGAGTGCTGAGCACTCAGTGGACAATAATTCATTACTAGAATGAAATTATTTCAGCTGGGTTTGGTGCCTGGCACATCCGTGTGGTGAGCTGCCGTAGTCTGATTCTTGCATCAACTCCATGGCATAGGTACTATCATTATCCTCATCTGCCGGGGGAGGAAACTGAGGCAGGGACGGCTCACGTGCCCAGGGGAACACACAGCTGCGGAGTGGGGGCAGGACAGGAGCTCAGCATCTGTCTACACAGCCCGGCTCCCCCTCCCCGTGCCCCGGCCTCCCGCGGGACCCTAACTGGACAGGTGCCGTCTCTGGTCTCAGCTTCCGCATCTGCGGAATGAAGGGAAGACGGAGAACATCGTGAAGTCCTCCCATCATGTCCCCGGGGAAGAGTTTAACCCCCCAGAGGCTGACACCAGCAATCAGGGTCCCGGGCCTGATAGGGTAGGAACCCACGCAGGGCTTCAGCTGTCAGGGTGGACCCCACAAATTACATTCGTCTCAGACTTTTCACTGCTTCCCTCAAGAACGGGGCCACCCGGAGCTGTGTTTGGAGGTGGGTGGTGAGGGCCCCTTTGGGTGGGATCGCGGCGTGGGATCGCGGGTGCCTGACCGGGAGCTCCCTGGGGCTGAGTCCCGCGGCCTCCCCTCATGCTCCCCCCCCAGGAAACAGGATTTTGGTTCATTTTTCACCACGTGCCGACGGGCCCCTCTGCGGGGATGTACTCTCCGGGCTACTCCGAGCACATCCCACTGGGCAAGTTCCACAACAACCGAGCACATTCCAACTACCGGGTAAGTCTTCCCGACTGGCCTCCCTGCCAGACTCTCGGTCCCCTTCCCAGGCCCGTGGGTGGTGAGAGCCGGGACAGCCGCTTGGCCGCAGCCGGGAGCGACCGACTTCCTACCACGGGTCTCGAGGAAGACAGAGCAGCCGCTGAGGCCTCCCGGGCCACCGGCCAGTCTGCGCAAGAACATCCGTGGTGGCTCCCACACAGGCGTCAACTGGGCACCCGGCCGGAGACAGAAGCAGCGAGGGCTGCCTTCACTCAGGCCGCGGGAGGAGCTGCTCCTGGTGGCCCTGAGCTGAGCGTCTGAATCCGATTCGCGGCTCGCCTGGTGGGGACGGGCGCAGTGTCCACTGTGAGAAGTGAGGCCCAACCCCAGGGCTGAAGGAAATCAGGGCGTGGCCCTGCAGGCAGGTGGAGGGGGCTCTGGCGGCCTCTCCCTGCTCCCTCTGTCTGGCTTCCTGGGGGATGGGCTGCTCCGCGGACGCAGAGATTCCTGATCATCTCCGTTCACTCGTCGACATTTCCCAGGCGCCTGCCGGGTCCCCAGCACCGAGCTCAGTGCTGGGAAAATGGGGTGGACCAAGATGACTGATCCCAAGCCTGTCAAGGACCCCCCGCAAGGACAGCAGCCGGGACTGGAGATGGAGCTCGGAGTGAGGCTGAGGCCAGAGACGCTGCTCTGGGGGCCGAGGGGTCTGACCATGTCGGGGCCACGTACAGACAGACGGACTCCCCAATGCCGAGGCGGGTGGTCTGGCCCTGTTTCTAATGGTCCAGATGAGGAAACTGAGGCCCTACAGGGGAATGGCTACATCCTGGGTCCAAAAAAGATGGAAAAAAGCTCAACTGGGGAGAAGACCAGGAAGAAGAGACCCGTCTGGGAACAGATCTGTGCTCACACAGGACAGCGGTGGGGACGGCCGGGGAGGAGGAATGAGCAGAGAGGGGACACCTGGGCAGTGTCCCACCCCAGAAACTAGGAGAGAGGACAGTTTCGTGGGCCGTGGGCAGACGTGTGGAGGGCAGCAGTGTCACCGGGCAGAGGAGGATCAGGACAGCGCCTCAGATGGGCGTTTCTGAGGCCGAAGGACCTCGGGGAGCTGTCTCCACGTGGAGGCGCAGAGGCCGCGGTGCCGCCGAGGGCAGGGACGGGGCAGAGCGCGTGTCGGCTCTGGCTGAGAGCCCCGCCTGCCCTCGGGAAGCCTTCCTGGGAGCGGGGTGGGGGGGCACGCGGTGCCCGGAAGGCCTGGAGAGCCTGGACAGGGACGGAATGCGAGGGAAGGTTCCACCAAGGAGGGGGCAGGGCTCAGGGCGCGGCGCGGGCCGCGAGGAAGGCAGGGAGGGAAAGGAGAGAGAGAAACCTGCGCTTGGGGGGCTGGGTTGCCGAGCAGGGGAGGCCCCGTCATTGGTGTCCACGCCCGAGATGAACCTTGGCCCCCACGGCAGCGTGAGGGTCCTGCTCCAGCAGTCGTCACCTGGGGTGTCTTCTTCGGTCCCATAGCTACCCTGTGAAATGGCTGCTGTTAGCCCATTTTGCAGATGACACGTCTGAGGCTAGAGAGGTGAAGGGACTTGCCCAAAGTCAAGTTCGTGAGAGTAGAGCCAGGAGTCTACCCGCCATCTGACTCCAGGAGGGAAGAAGCCTACACGGCGGCCTCACCGGGCAGCGCCATTCAGCTGCCTCGACTCCCGTGGCCCCGTCACGGACAGGGTGGGCGCCCCGGAGCCCAGTGGGAAAGCCGGGCTCTCTCCTTGCGTCGGGCAGGCGCTGAGGCCACTGACCCTGCCCGCGGCAAAGATGAGACCTGGGTTCAGCATTGCTTGTCAATCATTGCAGAGAGACTCGGAGCCCCGGCTAATAACTGCCTAGAGCGGTGTCTGTTCTGGTGTGGACTTTGCCATGTGGCCTTGAACAATGTCCTTCACCTCTCTAGACCTCAGTTTCCTCATCTGCACCTCAGAGAGGTCAAATATTCCTGACTTGGTCTGAGCAAGGCGGGATAAGGCAGGTTTCTCACCTCCCTCACTATAAACCCTCTACCTTTGTTAATGCAGCCTGAGCACAGAGCTGGTTCTCCCGGGCATTCAGGAGCGTGCGGTGAGGCTAGGTGCCAGACGACGCCTGTGGCCCACGTGGGAGCTAATGTGTCCCTGCTTGTCTCTCCCCCAGGCTGGCATGATCATAGACAACGGGGTCAAAACCACTGAGGCCTCTGCCAAGGACAAGCGGCCCTTCCTCTCTGTCATCTCTGCCAGGTACTCAGCTCTCGGGGGACACAGGCCTCCTTTCTCCCTCTCACTCACTCATTCATTCATTCACCGAGCATCCGTTGAGCGCTTTCTGTGTGCCAGGCCTCAGGCTGGGGCCGGGGGTCCCGCGGTGAGAGTCTGGGTGGGGTTCAGGCTCCAGTAGCCAGAGGGAGGCAGAAACCCCGGAGGAGTTCTTTGCTGACGCTCCTCAGCAAAGCGAACGCCCGGCGAGTGGTCAGGGAGGGCGAGGGCCACAGCAGGACAGTTGGACCCGGACAAAAGGTAAAGAGAAAAGGAGAGAAACTTCACCGTCAATTTAACAGGAGAGAATATGCAGGTGGTGCTTACAAATACGTCTAGAGCTCGCCCGGAGGCTGGGGCTGCTTTTCAAAGGGAATTGGCAAGACCAGTACCCTGTAAGACCAAGGGCCTGGGCTCCATCAGCCGTGGGTAACACTGGTAGCGCGACGGTGTCCACGGAACCGCTCTGCTGGACCTGACGTCAGTGAGCGTCCAGCTCCGCACCCTCCCGCACCAGGACATGCCAAGAACAGGCACTGGCGCTGGAGGACGGCCAGGGACCCTCCAGCTCCTCCGTCCGGGCACTGCCTGCTGGTTTGGGACCAGCTGTCAGAACTTGCCTCTGTGCCTTGACCCCACTCTGGGGTGACAAACAATGCAAGTGACGTGTCTGTGGCCCACGGGGGCTGGCCCTGGAGGAAGCCTCCTTGCTTCTGGGATGAGATCAGGAAGTCCCTTCCAGAGCCCGGGTGACGTGAATCAGTTTGTTCAGTCGGTGCCTTCTGGGGACCCCCCAGGAGTAGACAGGCTCACAGAGCCCAGAGGGGAGTGAGCACAGCGAACGCCCCCACGCCCACCTGTGCCCTCCCGCGCCGCGCCGCAGGTACAGCCCCCACCAGGACGCCGACCCGCTGAAGCCCCGGGAGCCGGCCATCATCAGGCACTTCACCGCCTACAAGAACCAGGACCACGGCGCCTGGCTGCGCGGCGGTGACGTGTGGCTGGACAGCTGCCGGTGAGTGGGGGTGGGTGGCCTCGGCACACGGGGACAGGACGCTGTCCCCACCCCCCGCAGAGAGAGGAAGGAGACCTGCTGGTGTTTGGCGTTCTCGTGCCCCAGCCAGGCAGAGGCCACAAAAGAAAAAAATAATAAATCAAAAAACGAGGCCTAAAACAGCACGTTGGCTTCAGCCCACAACGCCAGGTGCTGTGGGTCATGATTTGCCTCCAAATAGTCACTGGGCAGGGCTCTCTCGAGGTCACGCGGACTGCCGGCTAAGGGAGGGAAGAAAAAGGAAGCCAGAATGTTCTAGGTGCCCACTGTGTGTCGATGCCTTGGTTGCATTTCTTTCTTTCCATGTTCCTCAAAGGTAGGAATTATCATCTCCATCTTAGAGATGGGAGCCGCGGTTCGGCTTAGTGAATTTCCCCAGGTGCGAGTTTGAGCTGGGACTGGAAGCTCCGGTTCGCTGGACTCCAAGGCCCCGGTGGAAAAGGCGGGGACACGAGTTCTGGTCTGAGGTCCCCGGTGGAGCCACCAGCTGGCCACCTTCTGGACAAAGGCCAGCTGGGACAGGTGGCCAAGCTGGAATTTGTTTAAGCGAATAGTGTGAGATGTTCTCCTGTCTGCCTTTTGTTTTAAAAATGGGGGATCAGAAATTCCATGCAGGAAATAGATGCACTTATTTCCTCCATTCTACTGTGACAAGTTAAAGCAGAAAGGGAAAAGGAGAGGTGAAAGGCGTGCGAGGAGGGAACAGAGACCCGGCGTCGACAGAGCGAGAGGACAGCTGAGATCTCGGGGACTGGCTCCGGGCCGGGGCCAGACATGGATGGTGATGCGGGGGGACCCTCAGTGGCAGTGGGGGACCTTCCCTTTGCCCAGGAAAAGGCAGTCAGGCGTCTGGAGAAGCAGGTGGGAAGGAGAGAGCGATTCTGGATTTCGGAGGGCCAGGTAGGGGACGAGGCTTGTCCTGGTTGGCTCCGGAGGAGAAATCGCAGGACTGGGGCGGAGGCCGCTGCGGGAGGGAGGAGCTCCCACGACAGGAGACGCCCTCGGTGGGATAAGCCACCGGGCTGCCCGTCTGGGGACGCTTGTGGGGACACGGTGCAGGGGGTGGCTGGAAGCCGTGGGTATAAGCGACGAGGTGGTGTCAACGCTAAAATTCTCTGCACTGTTCTAAGTCCAGCGAGTTTCTTGGTTCTGGTTTGTTAAACATTTTGGAGTTTAGGTCTCCACAGAGATAGGAAAGGCCAGATTTGGGGCAGCAAGAAAAATCGTGAAGACCCCCCCACCTGCCAAGGGGGCGTATCTTTTAATCTCTGCCAGACTCACCTAAGATCGCCCAGAACCCGGCTGGCACCAAGGCCGCGCCCTGCAAGTGGACAAGGGGGTGCAGGCAGGGCTGACGGAAGACGGGGAGCCCTTCGAGCACTTTGGGCCTTCGCCGGGAGGCCGTTTCAGAAAGGTCACTCCAGTAACCCGGACGCAGGCGGGCTGGGCGGGTGCTCCTGGCGGCGGAAAGCCAGCTCAGACCCCACTGCTGCGGCCCAGCGGAGGGAATTCCGGGTCGTGGGGGCTCGGCTGAAACAGCCTTCGGAAGAGAGAACAGGCGAGGACGGAGGATGACCGTACTGTCTCTGACGGGGTCGGTGGAGACGCCCCAGATTGTGGAAGGGCAGGTGGCGAAGTGACTGATCTCAGAGCACCCGCGGATCGGGGGTGGGAGCCGCGAGTCCTGTGAGGTTGGGACACGGTGCAGGATGGGGGCCCACGGTCGGGGCGCTGGGTGACAGCAGCGACATGAAAGGCCATGAAAGGGGCTGGGAGACAAGAATCGGGAAGTTCTGGGGCAAAAGTGGGGAGCGTGACGCCCTGCGTGAGGGCCTGGAACGGTTGATCCGAGCTGAACGGGCTTCGGAAAGGGAGAAGCGCGTGCCCTGAGAGGGAGCAGGTGGGGTGCAAACGAGGACACCGGGGCCTAGAGAGCTCGTGGGACACAGGGACCACCCTGGCGCAGCTCACGGGGGGGGAAACTCGGGTTCACCAGGCCCCCGAGCGGGGGCTTGTGGGTGACGTGGCGCCACAGAAGGTGCAGGAAGCAGAGAGGTGGGTGGGGAGGGGACCGCGGGGTGCGCAGGTGACAGTGGCCAGCCGAGGAGACCAGCTCTACCTGCCCCTGCGAGCAGGGAAATGAAGGCGGCCGCCCGGTCTGGCCATAGCGTCCGCGGGGCTCCGACTGCACGATCCCCCGCCACTCACAGCCGGGCCCTCCCACCCTGAACCTTAAAAAGGGCAGAGGCCAAAGGGAGCTGGCGAGATGGCCCCAGGGCCACTGCCAATGATTCCTGCTGTCAGGGCCAGCATCTGCCTGACTCCCAGGAAACTGGGAAACTAGCTATTTGGGCCTCTTGCTGTGGCTGGAACGGTGTGAGGATGGAAAGGGAAGACGGAACCGCATCCGCACACCCCACCCACCGGGTGCTGGTCCTGAGAGCGGCAGGTGCTCCAGCTTCCCCGGCGCCGCCTCCCACTCAGCCCTGGACTCGCAGAGGAGGGGTCTGGGGAGAGGCACGTGGCGCAGTCTTCGAGCTGCTAATGCAAAGTGTCACCAAACGCTGAGAGCCATGGGGGTTGCCACGTTCTCTCTGGGGTCAGCGACTGCGTGGGAGGGGACCGAGAACATCTCCTCACTGTGCAGAACTAGGGAGTCACAAGTCCCTTGGCAAAGCCTCCGCCTGTCCAAAGACCACTCTCCCCACGGCGTCCGCAGCTCCGCGCCGGGGCGAGGAAGGGTCTTTCCCTACGACCCCACCGGATGTGGAGGCAGGGCTCGCGCTGACGGTCTGCTCTCGTCCCTAGGTTTGCTGACAATGGCATCGGCCTGACCCTGGCCAGGTAAGAGCGATTGTTGCGTGAGCCCGGGTGGGAGCTCGTCTTTGGGAGCCTCACCTCAACCCTCGTCTCTCGGCAGTGGTGGAACCTTCCCGTATGACGACGGCTCCAAGCAGGAGATAAAGAACAGCTTGTTTGTTGGCGAGAGCAGCAACGTGGGGACGGAAATGGTGGACAACAGGATCTGGGGCCCGGGCGGCCTGGACCACAGCGGAAGGACCCTCCCCATAGGCCAGTAGGTTTGCGGCCACAGCGGGCCCTTGTTCTGTGCGGCTTAACCCAAGTGGCAGCGAGGGAGGGGAAGAAGCTAGTGGGTGGCTCCTACCTGCCAACGACGAGTCACTCCGTCCCCTGCCAGCCAGGGCCGTGGCTGACGCCACCAAGACGAACAGCTGAGGAGTAAGATCTGGAATGGGGGCAGAGGTCCAAAAATAATGTTGCATTGAGCCCACAGGGAGGCACGGCCGTCACAATGCACAGTGTGGTCGTGGGATACGTTAGTGGTCATCTAGTGTCCAGGGTCCGAGACGTTGACCCCACCCCCCCAGGGCGGCACAGTCTCGGGGGGTTCCATCCACCTCTGCAGTGGGAGGGAGCGTCAGGCAAAGCACACTCACAGCAGAATAACCGAGGGACAAAACCCAAAGCCACGTCACATGCAGACTGTGACCTTCAACCGGGAGAGGGGGTCACTGTTGGGGGGACGACATGGGGAAGTCGTCACACATGCTCAGGGCTGCCACGCACAGGAGACAGGAGACTCGTTGCACGTGCGCCCTGCGGGGTAGGATTGGTTTAGCGCAGGAGAGTCTTGCTAACAGTCAGATTCGCTCAACTACACATCAGCAGGGCTGTCCCAGGAGTCCCGGGCCCTGCTGCTGGAGCAGTTCTAACATAGCCTGGATGACAACCGGGCCCTGGAGTGGGCAGAGGGTGACTCGGAGAGTTGATGAACTAACGGGGCAAATGGGCCTGGCGGATGCCTTGGGTGTGAGCTCGAGCTGGAGCGAGGCCCGGAGCCCGCGAGCAGCACAGCGGTCCCTGTGCTCCGAGTGACTGGCCCTTCTTGCTCCTGAGCCGTCCTCTCTTCCTCTGGGAAAATGTAATTCCTGCCACTAGAGTCAGGACACAAAACATACGCACGCCTAAAACTCCACCCCGAGTGGACGTGTGCTCCGAGGAGGTCTGCAACGGCGGAGTCCCGGTCTCCCTCGGCACGAGCTGTTAGAAGCCCTTGCTTCTGTGTGATGCGGGTGACAGGGTAGTCCCTCTGTCCTTTGTGGGAGTGACTCTGGCTCTGCATATTCAGGGTTTCTTTACAGAGTGTCACAGCCTCCCCGGGCCAGAATGTTCTGACGGCTTCCAGAGGTGACCTTGTTTGTGGAAGCTCTGCCAGACCCAGGCAGGTCCCTCAAACTGCCTTTGCAGGCCGGAAGCCAGGGCTGCGCGGCCCTGTTGACGGCGCTGGCGCAGGGTCTGCAGGTGGAGGGAGCCTCGACTTAGTGCAGAGCTAGTTGGGACGGGCTTCCCTAGACACCTTAAGTGGAAAAACGCACGGGACCACCCCTGAAAGTCAGGTTTCCGGGCCATGATGCTAATCAGTTACAAATACAAAAATATGGAAATGTGGGGTGTCTCTGGAGTCCACTGAAGGCGTGTCACCAAGACTGGTGTGACAAGCGGCTTCCTCGAGGACCCACACTGGACTGGAGAGGAGGCCAGGGTGTGAGGTCGGGGACAGCTTGAGTGTGGCCTCCCCCCAAGGACGGATTCCTTCTCTGCTTTCTTTTTCCTCGTTCTGCCCTTTCTTCTTGTGTTTGCTGCGGAAGGGAACAGACCTGACCCAGGGGTAGAAGCGCCAGTGTAAGCTCAGTGTCGGGCTCTGAGAACGAGCACGCTTGGATGGGGGGCCGGGCCCAGGAAGGGCCACCGGGAGGCCCTGCCAGCCCCTCGGAGGCCCTGCTCTCCCGCGCCTTGCCCACGAGTCCCAGGCCACCGGGGGAAGTGTCGCTGAGCAGCCGACTCCCCGCCGGGCCAAGGAACTTCCAACTCACCGATTCTCGTCCCATCTCTCCACCTTCATCTCCAGGCCCGCGGCCTCCTCTCACCCCCTTGCTCCTGCCCTCTGGGCGTCAGGGCCTTCCTGGGGTTCCCTGCCAGTCCCCGGCCTTGCTTTCCCGGTGGGGCCTGCCCTGTCCCCTGGGGATGCTACAGAAGTTGCGTTGCGATTACTTTGACCACATTTTCATCGTCTTCATTCTGTGTCTTGTTGCTGCCGCTCACCAAGCCCAGCACCCTGCCAGTCAGGGGCTTACTCACGGGGGAGAAACCGTCCAGGTCTTCATCTGATTCAATTGCCATAGCAACTGAACTGGGGCGATGGTGACTAACAGCTCTGCCTCCCAAGGGACACGATATTGTCACTCTGCAGTAGGATTTACAGAATTTACCCAGTGACTCTTCATGTGATGGAAAAATTGGGGGAAATTTTGGAATAGAAGAAGACCATCCCCCAAACACCAAGCCAGCAACTCAATAGACATCCATTCATTCATCCGTCAGTCCGTCCATCCGTGCAGTCGTTCACCGACATTCACTGTGTCCACGCGTGCTTTCCCAATGAACGAACTAATGAACCAACGATGACCCGGGTGGGGGGAGTTGCTCGAGGTGGGGATCAGGAACGGCTTTACCCAGGGAGTCTCTGATACCATCCACCTCAGAAAGGGCAAGCAGCATGGCTCAGACTGACGCCCACCTCCTTCACTCCGCAGGAATTTTCCTATCAGAGGAATTCAGTTCTATGATGGCCCGGTCAACATCCAGAACTGCACTTTCCGGAAGTTCGCTGCCCTGGAGGGCCGGCACACCAGCGCCCTGGCCTTCCGCCTCAACAACGCCTGGCAGAGCTGCCCCCACAACAACGTGACCGGCATTGCCTTTGAGGATGTCCCGGTGAGTGCGGCGCCAGGGCAGGCTCCCGGCAAACCCAGACTCTGGGTCATGATTCACTGACCCTGGGGGCCGGAGCTGGGGCTTTTGCCGCCACCGCGGGGGCTGAGAAACCGCCTCCACGTGGGCTGGGCCCCGTCCCGGTTTGCACCGACTCCCAGCTGGAAAAGTACAAGTGCAGGTCGCCCCGCAGGTCAGGTCTGGGTAAACGCCTGCTCCCCTCCCCTGCTCGAAGCCGGGTCTTAGCTCTGACACGCGGAGTCTCGTGACCGGGCCCCCGGAGCTGGCACAAACAAACCCAGCAGTTTCCAAGGGAGGTCTTTGCCGAAGATGTCCTGTTCAGTCTCCCCGGGAGTGGAACGTAAACACAGGCCTCCTTGCCGTGGGCAGAGCTGGCACGGGAGAAGCCCGGGGTGAGGGGACCGGGACACACCCGGCCTTTTCTCTGGGCTGCGGCTTCCCAGAGCCCTCCCCCTCCTGTTCCTGGCAGACACTGCGGGGAAGACGTGAAACTTAAATTACTTAATTTCCTCGCTCCGGCCGCCGAGGGCCTGAAAGAGGTCGGTCACAGACATCTCCACGGCTCCTGCCGCAGACTGACTTCCTGAAACACAGCAAACGCTCTCACCACGTCTAGCCCCCACGCGTGCGTGTGCGTGCACTTTCTCACGCACTCACACCCACACTCCTGAGCCCCCCGCCCGCGCCTGGGAAGCCCGCGTGTCCCCGCAGCGCCCTCTCCCGCGGCAGCCAGCCCCCGGGGCAGAGGCCAGGGCTGTGCGCCGGGTCTGGGAGTCCGGCCCGGTGAACCTTTGCCCGCGGTGCGCTGGTCCGCGAGGTCAGCCGTGAGTGCCCTCGCCGCGCCCGGAGCATCTTTGCTTTGGCTGGTTTGTGATGTCAGCGGAAATCGGAAACCTCGCCCCGGCCCGGTGACGCCGCAGTTTCCCTCCACCTCGGGCCCAGCCTGACTCTCCTGGGCTCTGTTTAGATTACTTCCAGAGTGTTCTTCGGAGAGCCCGGGCCCTGGTTCAACCAACTGGACATGGATGGGGATAAGACGTCCGTGTTCCACGACGTCGACGGCTCCGTGTCCGAGTACCCCGGCTCCTACCTCACCAAGGACGACAACTGGCTGGTCCGGCACCCGGACTGCATCGACGTCCCGGACTGGAGGGGCGCCATCTGCAGCGGGCGCTACGCACAGGTGGGGACCCTTTCTGGGGGCCGGTCACTCACTTGCTCACATAGCAAGCATTTATTGAGCGCCTACCGTATGTCAGGGTCTGTGCCAGGCCAAAAAGAAATACACAGTTCTTTCTTCTTCTTTCTTTCTTTTATTTTTCCCCTTCATCCAGCAGGACTTTTGAAAGTCAAAGTCAGAACACTTGGAAAGCAGAATGCTTAGGAAAGAAACCCTCTGGGTCAAATGCCTAGATACGAGTCGGGCTCCAGCAGCTGCTATGTGACACACTATGAGCCTCAGTTTTATCACTCTTAAAATGGGGATAATAGTTGAACCTTCTTAGAGACATTTAGGGGACAGTTTCAGGTAGATAGTACCTGTAAAATCCTTCACCAACCCTATCCAATAGAAATATAGCACAAGCCACATATTCATCTTTTAAATCTTCTATTTTCCAGCAGAAAAATCTTAAATTTTTCTAGTGAAAAGAAACACTAAAAATTAATTATATTAATATTTTATTTAACAAAGTATACTCAAAATACTAGTATCTCACCATTGTAATCAATATAAAAATCATTAATGAAACATTTCACATTTTTTCAGTTCTAAGTCTTCAAAATTCACCGTATAGTTTATACTTAGCCCACTCACTTTTAAACAAAGTGAAATGTGGTCCTACCAAAGCAATAAAATTGTGTTTAATGGAAAAAAAATATTTTTATTGATACACCATAGTTGTATATACTTTTGGGGCACATGTGATATTTCGATGCATGTATACAACGTGTAATGATCAAATCAGGGTCACTGAGTCAGGAAAAAATATTTTACACTGCTTTTGTTTTGAAATTTAAATTTAATGAGAATAAAATTTAAAATTCAGATCCTAAGCCACACCGGCCACACGTGCAGTGCCCAGTGGCCGCCACACGGGGCAGCACAGGTCTGGACGGCACCTGGCCTGGAGCAGAACTGGAAACAGCCGCTGTCAGGTTGTTGTCACTGCTGGTATTCGGATGAGCCGCCCGACGGATAAACGAGGCAGGGAGAGAGGCTCGGGCAAAGGAAGGCTCGTGGGAGCAGGAGGGGAGCACAGCGAGCCAGGTTGCCCCAGGTGGGGAAGGACGCAGGTGTGAGTGAAGAAGTGGCTTCCCAGCTGTCCTGCAAGGCAGGCACTGGCGTCACCGCTGTGGACGCCGGGACTCGGGGTGTCGGAGAAGAGCTAAGCGGTGGCTTTGGCGTGGAGGAGAGACGGCAGAGGGAGCTGGCGCCAGGCTGGGGAGCGAAGGCCACAGGGCCGCGGGTGCCAGAGGAGGGGCAGGAGTTGGCAGTCAGGAAGAAGGACCGTGGTCAGGGAGGGTGGGGCAGAGGCGGAAGCCGAGGGCAGTTCTCTCTGCGGTAGGTGAGGTCATGTGCGGAGAATGCGGGGCGTGGGCCCGAGGAGGCAGCCTGCAGGCGGTGATAGTCCCGGGAGCTGTCGTGGAGGCAGCGCGGACGGCGCTGACCGCCCAGCGCGGACTGGAGACGGCGCTTCTGAAGAGGCGCCTCTGTCCCAGACGGTGGGACTTTCTCCGCCCCGCTCAAGAGCCCCAGGACGGGGGGGCCTATGGGATAACCGGCGGGGGGGCTCCTGCCGAGTGTGGGGACAGGCGAGGGCCGAGGTGTGAACAGAGGGTGGGTGTGGGGGCGGGGAAGACAAGGAGGGACATGGCGTCAGGAGGGAGCTGGCAGGTGGAGGCCTGTCACCTAGCGGACGCCCAGATCCGCAGGCCCCGCGGCCACGCGCTCGGTGCCCTCGGGCGGCCCTCGTGTTGCTCCCCCTTTCCCTCTGACCTATGGCTTGTGCTCTGGAGAAACGGCTGCTGGTTAGAGCCAGGCCGTGGAAACTGCAAGTGGTTAGTTGCTTTTAATAATCTCCTGCTCCACTTGACAGCTTACCAAATGCTTCCGCACACCTTTACCTCCCCGTACTCGCGGAGCCGCAGCAGGCGGGCAGAGGCGAAGCTTCTCCTAAAGTCCCCTGGGTGGCAACACTGGACAGGAGGGCAAGGCCTTCCTTCCGGAGCACGGTGTCATTGACGCGGCGGTGGCCTCTCTTGGCCACAGTGACGGGACGTCGCCTTGTGAACGCGGGCTGTGCCGTAAGGCGGGACTCGGTGTCTTATGCTGAGGCTGGGCTAGTGCGTCCGGGCACTGTGGTCCCGGAACTCAGTGCTGACAGTTTTGTTCTCAGTGTTTTGTGTGAAATGAGCCACCATTTATTCACCTAGTGTCACTGACACCACACGGCCTGGCCTCGGGGACGAGACGCTGAGAACTAGAGGGACAAGTGGGCAGCACGCCCCGGCACACTCCCCACCGCGGCGGGGCGAGTAGCCTTCGCAGTGGAGTCACGAACGTTCTCTCCCTCTCTCCTTTGCCTGGAATTTGTCATCTTGCTGTGAAGCAAACTCCCCCCGGTTTTCTGCCGGTAGCCCCTCAACGGAGCACCTTGTGGGATGAAGCGGCGGCCTGGGCTGCATCCCCTTATTTGGCCTTTCTTTGGCGCAAGCCTCCTCACAGGGCCGCAGTGAGAAGGCGCCTCTGCACACGCGATCTGCGGTCAGACGTTAACCAGGCGCGCTTAGAATAATCCCCCGTAAGTAGCCTCACTGTGTGTTTCCTTTTTGGGTTTTAAAAGATGTACATCCAAGCCTACAAGACCAGCAACCTGCGGATGAAGATCATCAAGAACGACTTCCCCAGCCACCCCCTGCACCTGGAGGGGGCCCTCACCCGGAGCACCCACTACCAGCAGTACCAGCCGGTCGTCACGCTGCGGAAGGGCTACACCATCCACTGGGACCACACGGCACCCGCGGAACTCGCCATCTGGCTCATCAACTTCAACAAGTGAGTGGGGGCCTGGCGGCCGGGGACGGCTGTCCTGGCTGAGCTCAAAGTCTCGGGCTTGCCGCGCACAGAACCTCCGGCCACCCAGGCGACCCCGGCGGGAGGTATCGGAGAGCTGACACCACCCAGGCATCAAGAATCAGGCTGAGCCCCCACGGTGGGCCTGGGTGGCCTTGGGCGGGGCACCTGACCTCTGGGGGCCTCCCTTCCTCCGTCTTTGGGATGGGGAGGCGCTACCGCAGGCACGCAGCAGGATGGATGGGATGATGTGCGGCAGGTGTCCCCCGGACCTGGCGTTGCCAGGTGCTCATTAGATGGCAAAACCCCTGGGTGTTGCTGTCACCACTTTACAGAGCGATGAGGCTCTGTGAGACATAGTGATCAGGCCGACGGCATCAGACAGGGCTTCATGTATTTATGTTCTGGTGTTTTCTGTGCGCATCGCTTACCTGCCATAGTTTTCCGGCGAGAAAGACGTTTATCAGGCACGGAAAATGAGACCCAAAGAGATGAAACGGGCCCTCCAATCGCACTGGACCTGGAGGGGCCGAACCGAGGTCCTTCAGACCCTGCGCCCTTTACAGCCCAGTGAAAGGATGTCCTTTCCCAGCCGGTGCGGGTGCTGGGACACGTCCGAGGGCTCCTCTCTCACCGGAGCCACCTTCTGTCCCTCTCCTTGCCCTGTGCACTCAGGCAGTACCACGGCAGGGTCCTTCCACACGCCCCGTGCAAAAATGGGGTGCCGTCTGGTGGGGACTCTTGGGTCTCTCTCTCTGACGTGCGGAAGGCCCTGTGGCCTGGACATCCTCGCCTGTGACCTGACTCTACTTCCACTCCCAGGGGCGACTGGATCCGAGTGGGGCTCTGCTACCCGCGAGGCACCACCTTCTCCATCCTGTCGGATGTGCACAACCGCCTGCTGAAGCAGACGTCCAAGACGGGCACCTTTGCGAGGACCCTGCAGATGGAGAAGCTGGAGCACGGCCACCCCGGCAGGAGCCACTACTACTGGGACGAGGACTCGGGGTGAGCGGGCGCCCCTGAGCTGCAGGACGGCGGCTTGGCCTCGTCTCGTGCCCGGCCTTCCCGGTGACCCCGGGAACAGCCACGTAGCTGTGCCAGTTAACGCGGCACTTTCCTAGGCACGCACTGGGCGGTGTGCTCTAGTGACACTTTAACACTGTTAAGCTTTGGGACTAAAACAAACACCCTATTACATACACGTGGGCTTTAGGGACTATCCCCATTTCAGGAGAAAGGTGAAGGCAATAATCTTGGGATCCAGGAAGCACGGTACGTTATCCCAAATCCTCACAGCACCCGCGGGAGCAGAAGGTTTTATCTCTACATTAGGGAAAGAGAGTGACTTGCTGGCCGACCACAGCCGGCACCACTGCATTTGGGCCCGTTGCTGATGGCGCCGTTGAGAACAAAGCTTCCCGGCTCTGTCCCAGTTTTTCCTCCCTGGCCCCAGGCAGCGCCGAGCAATTGCGGCCCTCCCCTCCCCCCCCAGGCTCAGAGTGTGGCAGGTAGGCCAGGGCGCCTCTCTCTGTGGGCTGAGCCCGTGCCTGGCCCACCAGTCAGATCAGCCCTCGATGCCCCGGGACAAAGTGGACAAGGGGCCGGGAGGGGGCTAGTAGCGTTTAGGAAAACCCTCCTGTGTGAAAACCGGAGTAGGAGCTGGATCACCCCACATAGCGGTAGGAAGTATTATGATTCAAGAACCAAATGCGAGGCCGAGCGTAGTGGCTCACGCCTGTAATCCTAGCACTCTGGGAGGCCGAGGCGGGCGGATCATTTGAGCTCAGGAGTTCAAGACCAGCCTGAGCAAGAGTGAGACCCCGTCTCTACTAAAATTAGAAAGAAATTAATTGGACAACTAAAAATATATAGAAAAAATTAGCCGGGCATGGTGGCACATGCTTGTAGTCCCAGCTACTCGGGAGGCTGAGGCAGGAGGATCGCCTGAGCCCAAGAGTTTGAAGTTGCTGTGAGCTAGGATGATGCCATGGCACTCTAGCCTGGGCAACACAGTGAGACTCTGTCTCAAAAAAAAAAAAAAGAACCAAATGTGAGGAAGGTGAAGGTGGCATCCCTGTGACACCGTCCACGCAGGTTTTCTCTTCTTTTAAGGTCATGGGAAATAGGATGCTCAAAAGATGGGAATTTTTCAAATGGAAACTGCCACTAAGCAAGTTGAACTGCTTTGATCAAAACGTTTAAGATCTATGATTTGTCCCCTTATCACCTTAAGCGGGCTTTGCCGCGTAATTCAGCCTTTTTGCTGGCGGCTCAGCTAATCAATATGCCTATCAATTGATAGGTTGCACTACCATGCAGTGACGCCCTCCGGACGGGCTGGGTCGTAGGGTGCTGTCTCCTACAGAGAAGGGCTCCACACTCAGGCTCGTTGAACTCTCAGGGCTGTTTTTAGTCTTTCTGCCTTAAAAATTTGTCATGATCTCTTTCTCGGATGGAGAGCGCCGGCCACAGTGGCTACTGTCTTATCTACTACTGGCCAGGACACTCGACAACCAGCTTGTTGTAATTAGGGCAAAATAAAAATAAGTAGGGAGCGTGTGGAATACATAGGCTCTGAGTCATCTCTCAGTGTTGCCAGGTTACAAAAACCCTGGATAGCTGAGCTTACCGGCCGCTCCCTAAGCAGGGATTATTAAATTACAAATCCATGGGGTACTGACGGGGGACAGCCCCGAAACACGACCTGGTCGCAGTCAGGATCTGAGAGAGGCTGGCAGGCGTCTGTGCTGCTCTCGTACCTGCCAGGACCGCACAGGTCAGCCGACTGCGACAAGTCCAAGTCGTAGGTCAGAGCTAGGAGGGCAGCCGCTATCTGTAAAACGAGGGGCGTGGGCAAGAAGGTCTTTTAGGTCCTCCCGGTTCAGATCATCGGCTGCACTATGGCAACAAGGAAGCCCAACACTGTCAAGTCTTGTGCGGAAGCCCCAGGATCAATCCCACTTCCACACGTTGGTGCCGGAGGGTTGGGAGCCTCCAGGGGAGACGTGGCCATGGGCAGCGCCAGCTGCTCTGAGTGGCGCGGGGCACAGAACGCAGGTGGGGTGCGCTCCGCTCCCAGCCCTGGGCGTGGGACCCTCCAGCAGTTTCTACTCCATGCAGGGATCACTTGGTGCAAGAAACACAAAGTTCTTGATGCGGGTGGCTTGAAACAGAAAGCCACTGGAGGAAGCTCAAAGTGGCCGTGCTCCTGAGGGGACACCAAGGCGTCTTCAAGACACATGAACCCAGCCCAGGCCCTGGGTGGAGGCGGCCCGCCCACCTCTCCCTTCTCCCTACGTTCCCACGCGTGCACACGCACACCGGCCTCTCGTGTAGCTCCATGCTGCGTGCCGCCACCCTCTCCCAGTCCCTCAGCAGGCACGTGGCGTGGAGTGGCCTTCCCGCCACGCACCAGCCAAGAGTTGACAGCACCCCCTGGGCCTTGAGAGAAGGAGACTCTTCTTGGTTACTAGGCAGCCAATCCGTGGCCCCTCTGTGGGTCCCACGTGGGCCCCGCTGTGTGGTGGGCACGGGGGGTCGTGGCATGGAGCGACCCCAGCGCTGTGGTCCGATGGGGCTTGGGGCACAGCTCGCAGAGAGGGTCTGTGCTAGATAGGCTGTGTGGTATCTTCTTATGTGGCAGACGTGGGACTCAGCCTGAAAGCATTTTTCTGAGCTAAAGGAACAGTGACCATGAATCCCAGAAAACTGCCATGGCTTCCTCATACTCTGATCCCCTGGACCACAGAGCCAGCTTTCGTCACAATAATCACTTCTAATAAGTTATAAAATGATGTTTGAAATAAATTATGGTTTGGAGAAAACTGGAGTTAGGAAGGCAGAAAGCATTCCCTCGCCAGGCACAACGATGGGGACCCAGCTCTGTCACTTCCCGGCTGCGTGGTCCTGGGCGCGTCCCTGCATGTCTCTGAGCTGCGGTTTCCCCGCTCAGGTCAGGATGCCGTGGTGTGGACGGGGCTGAAGATTCAGGGAGATAAAAGCCGACGTGCGGTGTGTGCCTGGCGTGGCAGGTGGCACATGCTCAGAACGTAGCTGCCGTCGCGATTGGCTCCTCCAGCGTGCTTTTTAAATTTCTCCGAGCGCATATAACCCTCTGGGGGACACGGCTCTGTCGTAAAAGCCTACTGGGTCTCAGCGCGTAGCAAAGCGCGTGTGAGGGTGGCGGGAGGAGGAGGAGGAGGCTCGAGTGCGAAGCTGAGGCCCGGCCACGCCCCTGCGCGCAGGCTGCTGTTCCTGAAGCTGAAAGCGCAGAACGAGAGAGAGAAGTTCGCCTTCTGCTCCGTGAAAGGCTGCGAGAGGATAAAGATTAAGGCTCTCATCCCCCAGAACGCGGGCGTCAGCGACTGCACGGCCACGGCCTACCCCAAGTTCGCCGAGAGGGCCGTGGTGGACGTGCCGATGCCCCGGAAGCTCTCCGGTCCTCAGCTGGTGAGTGGCAGCCGCCGTGAGCTGCCGTGGGGCCCAGACCCGATGAGCTGCTCAGCTCCGCGGACCCCTTCCTGAGACGGGGGAGGGGGCGCCGAGGGAATGGCCAGGCCTGACCCCGCCTGACCCCGCCCCGTCCGTTCCCTCCCAGAAGACCCAGGACCGCTTCCTGGAGGTGAAGATGGAGAGCACCAGGCAGCACCTCTTCCACCTGCGCAGCGACGTGGCCCACATCGAAGTGAGTGCCCCGGCCCGCGCGGCATCGGTCTCCCTAGGCTGCGGCAACAGGTCTCCACAGACAGGCACCCGGTTAAAACAGGGACGGTTATTCCCTCCCAGTTCAGGGCCTGAAGTTGAGGCGCTGGTGGGCCGGTTCCCTGGGGACCCCTGAGGGAGACTGTCCCGCATCTCCCTCTGCGCCTGTCTCTGGATCTAGGGCCTCCCCTGTAAACCCCGGACGATTTTTGTCCCGAAATCTTTCACTTAACCATGTCCGCAAAGACCCTGTTTCCGAACAGGTTCCAGGTGGGCGTATCTCTTGGGATACATATCTCTGCGATTCTGGCCACCGCAGAGGGCTCTAAGGCACGGAGTGAGGTTGATGCTTTGAACAGCTGCGCGGCAGCTCCGTCTTTACCTTCCGCCCGGGAACCGCCCAGGCGGAGAACCTGGGGGCTTCCCCCTCACCGGGCTTCTGCGGCTCTGCAGGTGGATGGGCGGAAGTACCCTGGCTCGGAGGACGGCATCCAGGTGGTGGTGATCGACGGGCGCCAGGGGCACGTGCTGAGCCACATGAGCTTCCGGAACTCCATTCTGCAGGGCATCCCGTGGCAGCTCTTCAACTACGTGGCAGCCATACCCGACAAGTGAGTCCGTGCCTCTGTCCCTGGCACTGGCCGGCGGCACAACAGACCCCTGGGCTCGGGCCCCTCCCTGTCCCTGAGGCCGTCATCACAGACCAGCCTGAGAACGCCCAGGGAGGGCCCGCAGTTGCCTGCAGATCCCGGGTGCTGCCCGGGTAAGGCTCCCAGCCTGTGGACTCCACGCTGGAGCCGGGCTGCCGCGAATGTAGGTCAGGCGAGGCGGCCAGGACTGTCCCTGTAGGACTGGGAAGGCTGCCCTGGCCCTCATCCCTCCTCGCCGCATGCGCTCCCGGCATGATCTCATCCCTCCCACACCTTCAGTGCGATCCAAACCCTGGCGGCTCCTGACATTTCCAGCCCAGATTTCTTTCCTAAGCGCCGGACATTCCCATCCTGCTGCTACTTGGAGAAGGCCCCCCGGACATCTCGTAGGGAACTGAACTCCCAGCCTCTCTTCTGCGGCCCTGTCTGTCCACACCAGCACGGTGGCCACGGCCTGCTAATGAGCCCCCCTCTTCCAGTCGCCCCAACCTGAACCCGTCTTCCATACTGGCTGCTGGTGTGAACTTCTCAAATGCAGGGGCCGCCTGTGTCCCCTCCTTAGCAGTCTTTGGTCATTCCCCACCACCTTGCAGGTCTAGCACACATTTCACCTCCTCAGTGAGGCCTCTTCCAATCCAACCAAAAAGCTCTGTTTCTGCTAGAGAACCACGCACAGCAGGACTGGTGGACACGTCTGTGGCCCCACCCAGAGCGCCACCTTCCTGACGCTGGAGCCGCGTCTGCTCACTCCTCTGTTTCTAGCACAGAATCTGGCTGTGCAATGGTGTGGAATTCACTCAGGAGCCACAATCTGGCGGAAAGTCTAAGTGCTTAATGTGGTACCTGCCACATAGTAGGTGCTCAGTGAACAGGCACTGAATGAAAACAAATGCACTTCCCAGGTGCTGCCTCTATGTTGGGCAGGAGGTGAGCAAGACGCTCTGTGAGGCTCTGGAAAGCAGGATTTTTTTTTTTTTTTTTTTATAAAGATTCTAACTGTGTTGCCCAGGCAAGAGTGCCGTGGCATAAGCCAAGCACACAGCAACCACAAACACCTGGGCTCAAGCGAACCACCAGCCTCAACCTCCCAAGTAGCTGGGACTACAGGCATGCACCACCATGCCCGGCTAGTTTTTTCTATATATTTTTAGCTGTCCAATTAATTTCTTTCTATT
>CAUYSK010100730.1:0-46377 GCA_963575035.1 Avahi laniger
GGAAAATCAACAAGAAAAAATCAAATGACCCTATCAAAAAGTGGGCAAAGAACATGAACAGAAACTTTTCAAAAGAAGACAGAATAATGGCCAAAAAACATATGAAAAAATATTCAATATCTCTAATCATCAGGGAAATGCAAATTAAAACCACAATGAGATATCACTTATCTTCAGTGAGACTGGCCTTTATCAAAAAGTTCGAAAACAATAAATGTTGACGTGGATGTGGAGAGATAGGAAAACTCATGCACTGTTGGTGGGATTGCAAACTAGTGCAACCTCTGTGGAAAGCAATATGGAGATATCTCAAAGAGATACAAGTAGAGGTACCATTAGATCCAGAAATCTCATTACTGGGCATCTACCCAAAAGAGCAAATGATGCTGTATAAGAAAGACACCTGCACCCGAGTGTTCATAGCAGCACAATTCACAATTGCAAAGATGTGGAAACAACGCAAGTGTCCATCAATACATGAGTGGATTAATAAAATGTGGTATATGTATACCATGGAGTACTATTCAGTTTTAAGAAACAATGGTGATATAGCATCTCTTGTATATTCCTGGATAAAGCTGGAACACATTCTACTAAGCGAAATATCCCAAGAATGGAAAACTAAGCACCACATGTACTCACCATCAAATTGGTATTAACTGATCAACACATAAGTGCACATATAAGAATAACATCTATTGGATGTTGGGCAGGGAGGAGGGGGAGGAAGGCAGAGGGAGAGCGGACGGGTATATGCATACACAAAGAGTGCAATGCGCATCACCTGAAGGATGGACATATTTGAAACTCGGACTTGGGAGGGAGAGGGAGGCAAGGGAAACATAAGTAATCTGTACCCCCATAATATGCTGAAATAAAAAAAAAACTGGGAAAAAAAAAGAACCTGGGATCCAACTGAGAAATGAGGCACTTATCCACTCTGCTCCCATGTCTTATCTCCCTTGTCATGACTCTCTTACTTTGAAAGTTCCTTAGGATTATTCTTAGAGATACACAGAAGTACATTCTATTCTTTCCACTTTTATCTCCTGCCCTCCTTTATTCTGGGTGTATGGGAAGAAAAATGCCTACTGTTTATCTCATGATTTTTTCAAAGCTAGCTATATTTTTGTAGAGAAAAAATCAAGCTCTTGTAATTAATAGAACAAGCCAAACTAAACAGAAAACCTATTTATTTGTTTAGACTATATTTGGTGGCAACAACTATACAATACTTATGTAGGAATATGAGTATGTGTGCCTAGCTTGGTATAACATACCTAAAATGTATATTCATTTAGGATAGTCCGTATTATAGACTCTGCTTGCAGAGTAAGCTGTTTTTCTATTAATATATCAGTGTGGTGGCTGGGTTGGGGGTTGTCGATGGAATGCACCTTTATGTCACCCTGAACACTACCACTGCTGTTACTTTTTTCCTTGTCTTTCCAGACTTAAAGAGAATGATTTCTTTCTCTTTTATTTTACTGTGCTATTTTGCTACTCTTTTTGTCCTTTAAATATAGCCCCAAAGTAGTTAGTTGTTATGCAAGACTAATTACTATTAATGACTCAGAAAAGCTGTATCTTGCTCTTCTTGTGTCAAAAACAACAAAAAAAGTTTAAATTCACCCCTTGCTTATTTTCTTCACTCTGCATGTGTTGTCTTTTCTCGTAAACAGTCTGAGTTTTGAGCCAGAGACAGATTTTATTTGGTTGAAAGACATCCAGTAATCTGTGTAGAACTCTGAAACATTGGAGACTTAGCAAGCACTTCAAGAAAAAGTGGAGGGAAAGCAGACCTTCTTCTCTGAACAGAACATAATTCATCATCACAAACCATCACAAGCAGTTTGTTCATAGGAAATCAATGCAGTCCTCAAGCTAATGCCTCCTTGACCTTATCTCTACTCATCTCTCCCAAAAAACAGATTACTTGGGACTATGTGAAACCGAGCATGGTAAAATAAAGGAAATTTCACACTCTAACAGACACTGATTCATTTACTTCAGAATTCTGTTTTTAAAAATGCTAGGAGGGCCAGTTTTGGGAATATGTGATGCTTTTTCTTTGATGTCTATCTGCAAATACTAGTTCTTATGGTAATTGAATTGGTTTAAGTATTCTGCTTACAGCATATATAAAAATTTAGGACTGCATTGTCCCTGGTGTCTAAAAAGTGGCTTATAAACTAATTATCACTCAAATGTTTTTATGAGTAAAAATTGAAACTATAAATAAATTTTTATTTAGTGTTAATTTTCTCTTGTTGATAATTTTAATAGAGCCTCAACTAGCTGGGGATGCAGGTATGCACCATCATGCCCTGGTTTAACATTCTTTATTAATTAACTCTCCAGCAGTGATGCCAAAAATAAGTTGTCATTTATTGTTTTTCTTGAACAATTGTATTTTTATAGTAGGAAAATATTTCTCTGTAGCACACTCCCTATCATAACTAGAAAAGTGAAGTTTAGACGTTAAGGCTGCATATTTCAGGGAAGATTGCTAAACACACTTTCTTTTTGTTTTGTTCAAATAAAGACTTTAAAAAAATTTCACATGCAAAAAAGATGCCATTTATCTTAAACTAAGACTGTTTCACTCATTTGTAACCTGCTTGACCCCTGGAAAGATTTGAGTTTTTAATTTTTGTTCTGAACTAATCTCCTATGCCTTGCAAGGGGTACACTTGTTCTAATCCAGATGTGTTAATAAAGAAAAGAGATACATGGGGCAGAAAGAACAATCATGACGATTGTGAGATGTCTCTCTTGTGAAAAGATTAAAAATAAAGAGGGATCTGGAGCAACCCAAAGAGACATGGACAGCGAATAGAAGCATATTTACAAATGACTGCAGGAAAACCGTTTCTGCCTAAATTAGTCCTAATAAAGAACTAAATGAAACAACAAGTATGTAGTGAGAGAACAAAGTCACAAAATCTCCTGCAGGCAAATAGGAGGGAAGAGAAAAGGTATGCAAGAGTATGTCTTGCAAGAGTATGTCTTGCAAAAGTATGTCTTGAAAGAGTATGTTTGCAAAAGTATCTCTTAAAAACAACAGTCCGCTTTTTGTGTGCATGTATGGTGCCACAAACATATTTCCTCACACGTTTACTTTGACCTAGAATTCCTGCATGAATCAACTAAGTGTGAATACAAGTTCTGGAGATCAGAAACCTGTCAAATTACTGTACCATGGGCTCTCATATTGATCTTAATTAAAAACAATCTCAGACCTTGACCATAAATAATCAAGTTCTATGGTCCTGGGGACAAATTTGCTCATTATATTAGGATGCACTATTTAGGAATATGCCAATATAACTAATAATACTAATGTTATTTTCGGTATAGTAACAACCTGAAGTTTGGCTTAGAACTGCTTTTCCAATTGGATTTAAGTAGAAGCATGATTCCCCTCCCCCCAATAAAAGCAAAAAGAAAAAAGGCAGATTTTTGTTACTAAACATAATTTAAATAAAAACAATGAAAGTAGTTTTCTGTGACAGTTGATTAAATCTTATTATGTTTTGCATGCTTCATTCTGGTACAAAATTAAACTTTACCCAGTGTTACAAAGCAAACATTCAGTGAATACTTTCTATTCTCATGTAGGACTTTACATCCACTGTTAATTACTTTTTTGGTATCATTTTTAGTTTTTTTGCATTATCTGGATAAACAATGGGGTACTCAATGGCATTGAAATACTAACAAAAAGAATTCTGTCTTCTGGGCACTCCTTCATCTAGAATAAGGAAAGAATTATTTCTTACTGAGGGCAAAGCTTACATGCTAAATTATTTGGTCAAAAACAAAGAAAAGGCACAATGATGGTAGAGCCTAGAAAACAGTAATCTGGATGCTTTGATAAAAGTATATGGAAATTACTTATAAGACTGGTGCGATGAGAAATTTAGATTTAAATTTAATCAAAACAAAGCAAAAGCAGTTTTCAAAAGTCATTTCATGGTGCATAACACTGACAAAATCCTTCTAAAATGGCAAAAATCTCATTTTATACTGGGACCTTGTTTTGACTTATTTCCTAGAAGATTTATTAGTCCATGAATAGGAATTGAGATTTGATTTGTCAAAGCAAAAATTGTGCTGGAGAAAGTTAAAAAGGCAAGGAATAATTTATTGAAGACTATTGTAATAGGAAAAAGAGACCAAAAATGAGTCTGAGCTCTACTCCACTGAAACTAAAGTGATAAGGCTTTTTTTTTTTCCAAGAATATGCAAAAGCTATTAATTCGGAGCTTCTACACCAAGGGAGTTAGCCGGCATCACTTGCCTTTTGTCAGAGACTCTAAGGCAGGTAGAAGAGAGGGAAAGCTTTATAAAGGATGAGAAGGGAAGACTTTAGGTCTGCTCTGATTGTAGGTTCAAGAAGCCAAACAAAAGCCCCAAATGGCTAGGACTCAGTTAATAACTGACAGCTTCCCTAATTTTCTGTCCCTGTGTCCAACCTAGGATCAACCAAAGAAAGCTAAATATATATCCCTAACCAACATAAGTGGTAAGGTTTTTCTTTTTTTATTTCAGCATATTATGGGGATAAGGTGTTTAGGTTACTTATGTTGCCCTTGCCCCCCTCTCAAGTCCCAGTTTCAAATATGTCCATCCTTCGGGTGGTGCACATTGCACTCTTTGTGTATACAGCAATCATTTTAAATAATGTGAATCATTAAATGTAACATTTGTTTGGATGATGAGGACAATATTAGCAATATTATCAATCAACCTTCTCTTTCTGTTCTTGGTAAATTAAAATGATAGTTATTGCTATGGTTTGAATGTGTCTCCCAAAAGTTCATGTGTTGGACAGTGTTGGAAGGTGAGCCCCAATAGGAGGTGATGGGCCGTAACAGCAGAGCCCTCATGAATGGATTACTGTCATTATCGCTGGAGCAGATTAGTTATTGCAAGAGTGTGTTGTTATAAAGCGAATTCAAACCCTGATGCTCTGTCTCATATGCTCACTTGCTCTTCTGTTATGTTATGACATATCAAGAAGGCCCACAAAAGCACGCTGGCGTCATGCTCTTGGACATCTCAGCCTCCAGAACTCTGAGAAATAAATTTTTCTTTATAAATTACCCAGTCTCTGGTATTCTTTTATAGCAGCAGAAAACAAACTAAGACACTTATTAAGCCAAGCAATTCTACTGTTACCAATTCCTGAGTTTACCAACTACTACATTCAGAGTGGACACATACAAAGAGAAATATTGTTAAGTTATATGGTTTAAAACTTTGCTTTCAGGTCAGGTGCAGTGGCTCACACTTGTAATCCTAGCACTCTGGGAGGCCGAGGCAGGAGGATCGCTTGAGGTCAGGAGTTCAAGACCAGCCTGAGCAAGAGCGAGAACCCACCTCTACAACAACCAGAAAACTTAGCCAGGTTTGGTGGTGCACACCTGTAGTCTCAGCTATTCAAGACACTAAGCAAACAGTAAGTAATTTTTAAGATATTTATTTTGATTTGATATTTAAAAGAAAGTCATTAACAATAACCCTCACAGAATTATCTTTAAAAAGTCTGAAGCACCCAAAACCGATATTATAGACCCTGACGTAACAGATGCATAATAAATGTTAAAATAATTTAGCCTTTAAGGAAAGACTTTTAAAAAACTACCAATAAACACAATTTCATGAGTTTTCATCCTATACTTCACTATTAAATTTTATTTACCTTGTAAAATGTATAGCAATCTAATATGTGTGGATATGTAGATAAATAATTGTTACTACACTGCTTTAAGTTACATGTATATGAGAACAAAATTAGCACATGTGACTTCTGGCACTTGCCCCAAAAGTATGAATTTCCATATTAAGGCATATTCAATTTAATATTTTTCCTTTACATCTACAGAATTTTTCTTGCTTTATACCAACAGTTATCAATTTGGTTAACATACTGGGTAGTACAAGTAAATTTCATTCAAGAGGAATAATATGAAAAATCAGCACCAAAATCATTTCAGGTTTATATAACCAAGATTTACATGAACTTTAAAAATTACAGAAAAAAATTCTGGAAGAAAACACTTCTTGGGTTCTACTTGCATATGTGAAAAGGAGGGAACTTATGTTCACAGCTCTACCCTAGTGCCTGGAACAATGCCTGGCGCATAGTAGGCACTCACAGCTGTGGAATGAGGCAAAATATGCATAGTATCTTTATTATCTCAGCAAAGGCAGGAAAATCTTCAAATCACAATATACAGAGAACAGAAATCAAGTTGTAAAATATTTTTTATTGTAAAAACAGTCAATAGATGTTGACATAGAGGTTGACAATGCAGATTTTATCTCAGAACATTTCCCCTTGGTTCCTGAATTTGCCAGCTTCCTATGTACCAGCAAGTCTTCATTAGCATTTCTCAGGTTTCATGGTCCTTTTCAGATATGTTGATTGATTATATGTGTATATTGCTTAAAAACAAAAGCCCTGTCTGGTATTGAAAAAATAAACAAACAAAAAACAAAACAATAAAACCTCTAGTTCTGTTGTGCTTTTGTTTCACATTTCCTACAGGGAGATCTGTATATCTCAGATGCTTTCCAAAACTTAACAGTAAAATAAAATTAGTGCCTTAACCAAACAGTAAGATAACAAAGAAACCTCTGTCACAAGTTACTGAATCAAACCTCTCATGACATTTGCGGTATTTTCAAATTTAAATATATTTTTTAATTTAGAATTTAAAATGGGGGGCAAAAAAATACAATTTAAAACAAACTTCAGACTGCTGATTTTCCATATTTCAAAGACTGTAATTATTTTCAGCATAGAAATGGAAAGAGTAGTGCAAAATGCATCAAGTTTTATATGATAAATATACTTTCAACCTAATGGCCGCCTCAAAAGCAAAAAGTGAAAAATTACCACTTCTCAAAACAAATCTAGACTGACTTAAATTTCACAATTTAGAAATATCAATTGCTACCCTATTTCCATAGATTGCAAAATTATTTCAGAAACGGATTATACATACAACTGTTTTACAAAAATAGAAATATTGTTTGGGACTTTACAAAACTTTATAAAATATAATAATACTATATTTGTAAATTCAAGATAGTTTCACACTGAAATAGATAATCAGATATGAAGTCTAGTCAAACTCTGACTTACATATTATTTCTTCCAAATCTTCAAACCTAAGTAAATCTGTGCTCTATCATGTGATTTTTTTTTAAGAGATTGTTTATTTTCAAGGGTTTTATAGGAAGATTTTCATTCTAGAAATGTTAAAGCAGATGAATTTATATCTAAAAATAAGTCTTACTAAAAGTAGAAGCTAATGCAAAATGACAATTCTATATTATTGATAAATTTCAAACCAAATTCCTAAGAATGACAACCTATTAATTTAAAATATATATTTGACAATTATAATTTGAGACCTATAAAACGTAAAAATATAATCACAACTATTTTGTGGAAAAATACATATTCCTCTAAATTTAGTTATTTGTAGCTATCAGATGAGAAGTATTTCCTAATTATATCCATTCATAAACACCCATCACTTCAAAGAGCACCAGTGTATTTTTTAAACAAACCAAAAAGTGAGAAGGTAGGGGCTTATTTCATGTAACAGTGCTATTACGATAAGGCACCACTAGGTATAAGAAAAAACCAAACAAAGAATTTCCACATCATGTATTTTTGTTACTAGTGTCTTAACCATTAGATAGGCTGGTTAGAAAAATGCTAATAACTATATTAATTAACCACCTTATACACCATTTCTCATCATTCTGTGCTTTTAGTTTTTCCATATAACAGAAATGAAAACAACAATGTAGTACATGATTTGTTAAATAAACATCTTTTCCCAACCTGTCAAGAAAACAATCTAGAAATAAACAAGAAACAAAAAATTTATATGATATATTTGTAAAAGTCTATCCCTGTAGAAGAGTGTGAGGAAGGGGAAAAGGGAAGGGAAACTACTTTCTATAGAATATATTGAGGCACATATAGGTTCCAAGTTTCTCAGGCAAATTCATGGCTAGAGCAAAATTAAGAGAGAGCTCAGAATTTTACACTTCCCCCAAAGCTGATTTCTCAGATAGTTACACCCAATTAATTAAATATTTCAAAATATGTCCTTAGTCACTGCTATCATCATCATCATCATCATCATCAGATACATCATTTAAAGGAGACTTTAATGACTGACTGTAAGAGTCTGATCTAGTAGGCTGGCATGTGGCCATGTCCCCAGTAGAAAGAAGGTCATAGCAGAAGTCACAAATCCGCACAGGCTTAGAGGACTGGCTGGGAAGAAGAAATCTCTTTTCAGAGCAGGGCCCACAGACAACAAAACCACACTTGCGGCAATGGTGACGACGATTAACGGGTGTGAATTTTGCTTTCTGACAACGCATACATACAGTTGCCTCAGAGTCAGGAACCCACACAGCAGCGTGTTCATTACTGGGTGTCTTCCCACTTTTGGAGAGTAAATCAGTAACACATTTATTTATGTGATTCATCCATTCTGATTTCTCAGTAGCAGTGGCAGCATAAACTGCAAATGATTTAGTTGGTGTCTTGATAAGCCATCCATTCCTTAAGTCTCCCTCATCTTTAATGGAATCAATAGTGACATTTTCCAGAGGAATAATATGTTGTTTGTTATATTTTTTCTTCTGGATGACAATATTACCATATACAAGAATATCATTAAATAAGAAAAACTGCCTTGCTTTGGGCTTTTTTCTGCACAACTTAGTCAATACTCCTTCTCCAATAAGAACCCGTCCCGGTATAGTTAAGGGTTGACCAGCTGCTCCAAAACAGTTTTCCACTATACTTATACGTCTAGTATTTGCTTCACTGTTTGCCAAGCGATCCACCATCTTTTCCTAATAGCCTTAAAAAAGAAAGAAAAAAAGAAATTAGCACACATAAATTATAAATTCCCAGAAAGTTAATAAATTATATTACCTAAATTTAATCTAAAATCATTGCTTTTACACAAAGGCAAAATGTTCCAAAATTCTTTCCCTCTAAGATAATCACTAAGCACAGCAAAAGGACTAACATCTTCTAATTTTTATAATCAAAAACAATTACTAACCATCTCCTATATAGCATCACACTAGTTATAATGGTATTTATAAAAGTATCAACTTCCTACAGACATCAATAATGAAGAACAATTCAGCAATGAATATCCATCATCTCTGCAAAATAGTAAACCCAGTTCTATGAAATTTAATCTCAATGGGATTCTGAACAACCAAGGACCAAATATTATATAAACAAACAAAAAATAATGACTACCATTTTCCCAGCAAGTTATTACCACTGAGCCAATGCCTTAATTCTCTCACCTGGATTACTGGAACTGGTTCCCAACACGTTTCCTTGCCTTCAGTCTTGCCCCCTAAATCAATCTTTAGACAGTGATCTCTAAAATGCTAATTTGACCCTGCCATTGCTCAAAATGATCCCACTTAACCTATAAAATACAGGGTGTCTTTAGCATGGTATTCAAGGCCCTTCATTACCTGGTTCTTTCTTATCTTCCCAGTCTCATCATAAGTCACTTTTCACCTCAAATGTATTCTAAGAATACCCTACTACTTGTAGTCCATTTCGTTATTGTTTCCTTTACTACTTACTACTCCAGCTAACTCTTATTTATCCTTCAAGACTCAGTTTAGGTTATCATATCTCCTTTGGGAAGCCTTCCTTTAAATTCCTACACTACATAAAACCTTCCTCTGTGCTATCCGTATTACGTGTATATTCTAGCTTCACTTTTACCAAAGTACTGAAATGTCTCTTCCACAGATCGCTGCGTAGCCTGAAAAGCAGAGAATACCTGATATCTTTGAAAGTGACAGTCTGACATAGCAAAGGTATTAAAAAAATGTTAACAAGAACATTTTAACTATGTGCAAAAAACCCATATTAATCAAATCTAAACATTCATAGACTTAATCTCTGGATTTAATATTGACTTCATTCAAGTCCCAGAGTTGTGTCTTATTTCAAACCCACTAAACTAAAACTACTACACTACAACCAAGTCATGTTAAAGAAGAACAAGGTTTGAGAAGAATATTTAAAATGTAAAGACTAACAGCACAATCTAAGTTCCAGCATTCAGCTCATAAACTAATGATACTATAACCCTTCTTGGTCTCCATTATAGAAGAGATATCATACAATTTTGGTTATTCCTGAATTCTGTCCCTCTCCCAATCTTGTGGCCTTACAATATAAAGCTCTCCTGTCCTCCACAAGGGTAGGCTCTGGCAGGCCAGAACATTGTATTAAAGAATTAATATGATGATGCACGGTTCCAAACTGTGAAGGTTTCTCTTTGTAATTATGACTAATCTGTCAGCCAATTAAAAGTCTACTATCCTATGCACAAGTACATCACGGAAGAGGAAATAAAAACAGCTCATAAACATGAAAAGAGGTCCAACTTTTTTTTATAATTAAGCAACATTAAAACAGTAAAATATTTTTCACTTAGATTAAGAAAAATCTAAAAATTTACTAAGATGCAGTACTCACAAAGATGTAGGGAAATAGGTGCCCTTGTACACTACAGAAGTATGTGTACCCACCAATCTAAGTAAGCACAAAAATTTCACTCACATGCATAAAGATACATTCAAGGACAATTAACACAGTACAGGAAAAAAATTGGGAAAGCCCCAAATGTCCATCAAGAGGAATTGGTTGACCAAGTTATGACGCATTCTTAATCATAATTCTTGAGAATAAGACAGATCTAGAAAAAGCAATATGGGAAAATGCTCAGGTAGAGAAAAGAGCTGAACTTCATGATCCCATTTTTGTTTCAAATACATACCATATTTCATCAAACCTAAGATGCTATAGATTTTAAGAGATCCTTATTTTATGTGCAATTCATAAAGAAAAAAGTGCTGCCAATTAAACCACAATATACCCTTGATTATAGCATATTCCAATTTCAGAGACTTTATATACTAAGAAACATTTATCTTTAGACTCAATGAAATATATTAGGTTAGTGCCAAAGTAACTGCAGCTTTAGCATTGTTGAAATTTGCCATTTGATACTGGAATACATTCTTAAATAAATGTGGTTATGTTATAAATCATTTTAATGCACATTTCTCACTTTATGTTTTTTGCTAATGACTTGTTACTTGCTGTTTATTTTATATTTATTTTAGACTATGGAAATGATGTTAGACAAAAAGCAAATTCAAGTGATTTTCTTATCTGAGTTGAAAACGGGTTGTAAGGCAGCAGAGACAACTCACAACATCAACAATGCATCTGGCCCAGGAACTGCTAACGAATGTACAGTGCAGTGGTGGTTCAAGAAGTTTGGAAAAGGAGATGACAGCCTTGAAGATGAGGAGTGCAGTGGCCAGCCATGAGAAGTTGACAACGACCAATTCAGAGATGATCCTCTTACAACTACAGGAGAAGCTGCCAAAGAAGTCAACTTCTCAACCTTGTTTTCCTCGACCATTCTACAGTCCTTTGGCATTTAAAGCAAATTGGAAAGGTGAAAAAGCTCAATAAGTGGGTGCCTCAAGAGTTGACCAAAACTCAAAAAAGTCATCATTTTGAAGTGTCGTCTTCTCTTCTTGTACGCAATAACAACAAAATATTTCTCTACTGGGTTGTGACATGTGACGAAAAGTGGATTGTATACAACAACCAGCTATGACCAGCTCAGTGGCTGGACTGAGAAGAAGCTCCAAAGCACTTCCCACAGCCAAACTTGCACCAAAAAAACGTCGTGGTCACTGTTTGGTGGTCTGCTGCCAGTCTGATCCACTACAGCTTTCTGAATCCTGGTGAAACCTTTACATCTGAGAAGTATGCTCAGCAAATCGAGGAGATGCACCAAAAACTGCAACACCTGCAGCCAGCACTGGTCAACAGAAAGGGCCCAATTCTCCACAACAACGCCTGATTGCACATCGCACAACCAACACTTTCAAAGTTGAAAGAATTGGGCTATGAAGTTTTGTCTCATCCGCCACATTCACCTGACTTCTAGCCAACCAACTACCACTTTTGTAAGCATCTCGACAACTTTTTGCAAGGAACATGCTTCCACAACCAGCAGGATGCAGAAAATGCTATCCAAGAGTCTGTCAAATCCCAAAGCATGGGATTTTTATCCTACGGGATTAAATGAATTCATTTCTCATTAGCAAAAATGTGTTGACTGTAATGGTTCCTATGTTGATTAATAAAGATGTGTTTGAGACTAGTTATAATGATTTAAAATTCACAGTCTGAAACCACAATTACTTGTGTACCAACATAATACTATAAAAGCATTATCATAGACATTTGTAAATATGTAAGCACACATAGAAAATAAAATCAGAAAACTATATGCCACACTATCCACAATAGTAATTTATTTCAGGAAAGTATGATTACAGATAATTTTTTCATACTTTAAATTATATTCAAAATTCAACATGTATTTGTCAGGCACTTAGGATCTGGGTGCAGGAAAAATAAGAAACAATACAGGCAAGGTCCCTGCTCTTCAAGGTTTATGTTCTAGTAGAGAAGGTGAAATAGAAAACAAAATCAAGAAGCAAGTAGTAATTAATGCTATGAGTTTTTAAAAGTGATTTTTAAAAGATCAGCTAACTAGATGGTCAGGGAAGGCCTTTCTGAAGTAGTGTCATTTCAGTTGTTAAAAATTTCCTAAATAGGCAGACATAAAAGGTGGGAACAGGGGAGAATATTCCAGGCAAAAATAAATAAATAAATAACTACAAAGATCCTAAGGCAGGAAAATAGGTTGGCACTTTTAAGGAATGAAAAGTATCTATCCCCATCTGAATGAACAATTGATTCTACCCATTTGGACATAGCTATTAATCAGCTCATACACAATGCAAACAGGTTTCCTATTGTTGTTACCACTGGAATTATTAATAATACCACCATAAATTTGTACAGTGCTTTTTGCATTTATTATCTTCTGATTTTAATGTCTTAAACTCCTAATAAAGTACCTGGAGAAGTTTTTATTATCACCCAAAGAAGCATCTAATAATATTAGCTGAAATGTGAGCTGAAGAAGAAACTAAAGCACAAAGCAAGAGATTGAACAATGTTAGAAGCAAAACTTAGCCTGGAATTATCTCTACTTATATGGAGTCCAAGCGATGTGCTGAGCACTTTGCACTTTATTACTGTATTTCCTACTCCTAGCAACCTTATGAAGTATGCACTATTAGTTCCATTTTATGGATGAGTAAACAGACAAAAAGGGGTTAAATAACTTGGCCAAGGCTGTCACAGCAGAACACGGCTCAAGTTTGATTTCTCTCTGATGTTACCAGTATATTATGGTATACTAATTGTTCTTTACAACTCCACTGACTCTACAAGAACTCTATGAAAGCTATTTTAACCTCTGGACCTTCACTGCAAATCCTAAAAACACTGAAGATAGATAAGGGAATACTATCTTGAGCAAATCACCTAAAAGAATATGTCATCATTTATCCAGCTGTTCTGATAATGTTTCAATTCTTCAAATTTTGTAATTTTGCAATCTTTGTTCATAAATCTTTCCACCTGTTTAAGAATGATGCAACTTAAGAGAGGCTTGGGACATTATTAATTAGTATTTGGCTAGAGCAAAGCAAATAGCTTTCAAAGTTTGACAATGACCCACAAAAATACATTTCATTCTGCAAGGTTACAAACATACACTCATGCAATTCTTTCACCAAATGATGCATTCTATTATATTCATTTATTCTAATGATAGTGGCAGCTCACTTGATTGATTTCACTAATAGGTTGTGACCTAAATCTGAAAAACAATGGGCACACAGAACCTAAGTCCTTTGACCTTAAGCAGCTCCTTCCATTACCCTTGTTTGTCCTGAAATATTTTCTGTATGTGTCTGACATGAAAAAGATGGGGAGCACTGAATTAAAAAACTGAGGAATAGACAAATTTTGCCCTACACACAAACACATATACAAGAGAAGAAAGAAGTGGGGAAGGGAAATAGTAGGTATCGAGAGAAGGAGTAGGAGAGGAGAGGAGAGGAGAGGAGAGGAGAGGAGAGGAGAGGAGAGGGGAGGGGAGGGGAGGGGAGGGGAACGGAAGGGACAGGAAAGGGGAAAGGGGAGAGAGGAGGGGGGAGAGAGGGGGGAGAGAGAGGAGAGAGAGAGGAGAGAGAGAGAAGAGGAGAGAGAGAGGAGAGGAGAGGGAGGAGAGGTTATCAAAAGGGAAATCAAAATATTAATACCACTTTTACCTGGGTTACAGCTAGATACCCCAAAGTCATGTTCTTTGGTAAACTTGATTAGGGCACTACCCTTTGGTTCAAGGCCTAAGCAGGGCCTCTCCCTTTTCCCAAAGCCCAAATCCAAATTTACGGAGAGCACACTGAGGTGCCCGAAGCAGTAAGAACTCCCAAAGACTTCTGCAAGAGGACTAGACTACAAGATTACACAGCCTAGCCAAGGATTGAGTCCTTTGCATATTTTACTCATTGAGGGGTACCAGAAGAGGAAGCAGAAGAGAGCTATAAAAGTGGCCCAATTTGATTACTGTCGACTTTCTTAGGAAGGAATACCAGTGAATACAGGAAGAGCTAGGAAAAAAGCTTTCCCATACTCTCACAGAAATGACTTCTTTAGGACAAATCTCGAGAAGTAAAATTACTGGGTCAAAACGTACAAATGTTGAAAAATTCTTGCTACATTTTAGAAAATTTCCATTCTGGAAGGTAACACCAATTAACCAAGCAGCACAATGACAATACCCATCCCATCTTGTCCTACATGATGATATTTTTCTTTAACGATTTCAGCAAATATGACAGATTAAAAAATAGCATCTTATTTATTTCATTCATTTTCATTTATTGTTTAATCATTCAATGATTACTTTTTTTTTGAGACAGAGTCTTGCTCTGTTGCTCTGCCTAGAGTGCCATGGCATCAGCCTAGCTCACAGCAACCTCAGACTCCTGGGCTCAAGCAATTCTCCTGCCTCAGCCCCTTGAGTAGCTGGGACTACAGGTGCATACCACCACATCTGGCTAATTTGTCTATTTTTTCTAAAGACAAGGTCTTTAGCTCAGTCTGGTCTTGAACTCCTGGCCTCAAGCAATCCTCCCACCTCAGCCTCCCAGAGTGATAGGATTATTTGGCCTCAACAGTTACTTATTGAGTACTTTCTAGATGCTAGGCATTATTCTTTTCCTCTCAGAGGTTAGAATCTAACAGAGGAGACAGACCATAGATAAGTAAACAAATAGGTAATTCTAAAAGGTGAAGAGAAATGAAGGAAATAAGCAGAGTGCCAAGATACAGAGGGAAATTCATTTAGACTGAGTAGTTCAAAAAGACCTCACTGAGGTGGTATTATAAATTGGATCTTAAAGGATTAGGAGTCAGCCACACAAAGGAAACAATACTTTGAACAAAGGTCCTAAGACAGGAAAGAACAGTTTTAATTTAATTAAATGTTTTATTCAATAGTTACCTAGTGAAGCCAATCACTTTCTAATGTTCTTATTAAGCAATTGCATTTTTAAATCCATATATTTAGGGATTATGAATCTATATGAGTGTTTTATACACAAAGACTATTAATCCATTTATTTCTTTACTTTTCCTAGTATATTAATCTATAGTTTTCTTTATGATATTTGACATAAAGTCAGCTTTATTTCTTCAACAGTTAAACTTACTGATCTTTTCTTTGTGATTTTCTTCCATTACTTCTAAGCTTCCCTATCCAGATTCAGATACACCTATTTATTAAAGTTTATGATACAAATTCTACATTTAATGCTTTTATCCACCTAAAATTTATTCTGGTATAGGTCAAAATTCCTTTTTGCTTGTCAAATATGTGCTTCAGAACTAATTGCTCCAGAATCACCAAGTACTGTGTGACCTCAGATTTCTTTACTTGTAAATGAGGGGTAACAAGAGCAGATACATCAAGGGGAAGATCCAAGAGATAATGCATATGAAATGTTCAGCAACTCAACAAGTGGTAGCTCATATTAATGGTATTAGTAATCTAATCTTTATGGTTTATGACATACTATCATATTAAATTTTTACAAATTCTAAGATTTGCTTCCAGGCTATCTGGTCTAATCCATTAATCTATTTTATAATTCTTATGCCAGTACCATGTATCTGGTAGGACTATTCTAGATCATTACTTAACTTTCTCGAAAACATTTTACCTAATCTCCCTGTTTATTTGTCCAGATAAAGTCTACTTAGCGATTCTCAACCTTAGCGTCACATAGCAACCGCAAGACAGATATAACTTTCAATGTATCAGAAAAAAATATTCATTCCAATTGACTATCTGGGTCTAAAACATCCTTTTTATTTATTCTTAATATTTTAAGTCATTTTATGATTAATTTGCAGAAATACAAAAAGGGGATAGTTTTTTTAAAAAAAACTTTAAGAGAAAGCTTTTAAAAATTTGAACATAGCAATTGTTTCTATTCTATCTTTCTCTGATATTAAAGGTATATATATCCAACATAGGCAACATCTTTTGAATGCAACCAACCGCTCATAAGCTATCATGCACGAACCTATAATATTTAATAATATTTCCACTTTCATTTTTGTCCTTAGGAATACCATTCATTCATTAGTTCTCTTTTTTAAGAGATGGGGTCTTACTCTGTTGCTAAGGCTGGAGAGCAGTGGCACCATGATAGCTCACTGCAGCCTAGAACTCCTAGGCTCTTGCCTCAGCCACCCGAGTATCTGGGACTACAGCAGTACACCACTGTGCCCAGCTAATTTTTCTTATTTTTTGTAGAGATAGGGTGTCTTCGCTTTGTTGCCTAGGCTAGTCTCAAACTCCTGACCTCAAGAGATCCTCCCACCTTGGCATCCCAAAGTGCTGGGATTACAGGCATGGGCCGCCACTCGAGGTTCATCAATGCTTGAGTTTGAAAAAACTCATCTAGGCAATCATGATCTGAAGGCTCATAGTCTGAGATTTAAACAATCAAATTGACTATCATTTAGTTTAAGTGTTGTTTCTTTACATTTATCTTCTGATTTGTCTAATAGTTCTGAAACGTCTACCTTTGCTATTTTTTCTCTTTGCTATTAAAGACAATAAAAAATTTTAAAAATCTGAATTCTCAAATATGTTAAATGCAAGTTTAAAACAAATAAAAAGACTAAAAAGGATATCTCTGAATTGCTTTCATATCTTAAAAGATGATGCAACAGTGATGATATACTTCACCACTGCATCATCCTTCTTGGCAATTTCTTCACTCTTCCGTTTTCTTCTTTTTGGCATAATTGGGGAAAATAAATGACTAATGATTAAATATGTCCTAAGAAAATGAAACAGCAAAATGCTTCCAAATATAGGAAAAGCAAGATCACTAAGATCCCAAAATATATCTTAGATTTACATGTACCTAATGAAAACATATGGTAATTGCAAGCTAGAATAAGATTTGTTCTAGTTTTTTTAATACGTAAATTTGCTTTTTGTTCTTTGGAAGATCTGTAAGAAATTATACAAATTACAAAATAAATCACCACAATAATTAGAACTACTCACAAAAGAAACTCAAAAACCAAAATTGAGACCAATGGACTCTGATGATAAATATCAAATGTTAAGAAATACCAATACCCAAATCCCCCAGATACTCTGATTTTATTGCTCTAGCATATGTAGGATATGGCTTGTGCACTGGAATATTTTTAAAGCACCCACAGGTAATCCTAATGCGCAGCTAAGGTTTAGTACCATTTTTTAATTACAATAAACAAAAAAATAAACAAAAAACCTATTAAAATGTTGATAGAACTCACATATCCATAAATTATTTTAGAATAAATTAACATCTTTATAGCTTTGAGCATTCCTAGCCAGGTTGATAGTATCTCTTCCCAAAGTTTCAAATATTTTATGGCTTAGTAATTTTGCACATTTCTTCTCACAAGGCAATTACATTTCTTAAGTAGGCTCCCATGTATTGTATACTTTTTGTTGTCACTTTGAATCTAATCTCTTTTCCACATTGTTTTCTAATTAATTAATACTGTTGATAGGAAAACTTGATATTTCTGTTCCTTTTCGCATTCAGCTACTTCACAGAATTCTATTAATTCCAACAGTTTTCCAATTGATTTTCTTTGACTTTGTCTTCTTTTCTAGAAAATAGTGTCTGGCAGCCCTGATACATAGTTAAAATGTAAGAACTACAGTAGAAGCACATCTCTTATTAAAGCCAGGTTTTATACACCGATTTTAAAAAATAAACAAAGGTTTCAAGTTATCTCCTTCACAACTGCAGACAAGAACTCCATTTAAATTGTCTAAGCTCCAATCTAGTCTTTTGGTAACATCTTGTTCCTAAAGTAATATGTTCTTCAGTGTGGTGTCTACCACCTGTCAAAAACGTAATACTAGAAGAGACAAAAACTTTAAAAAAAGACATAGAATCCTATTTACAATTGAGAAGGGAGCCCAACTGTCATAGACTACTATGTCCCAGTTCTTCCTACTGAAAATCAATACTTCTTATCTTATCCTTACAGGTGAGTTTAAAATGAAAACTCACCTAATTTATTTCTGACATATACCCATGATATTTGATATCAGTGAGTCTCAGCATTCAACCATGCATTACCGTGGAAAACTGATGAACTATGAACCAAAAGACCAGGATTTTAATCTTGGTTCAAATGCTAATAAGTAAGTGATTTCACACAAATTACTTAACTGCTTTAAAAAGAGGAAGAAGGAATAAGGAGAAAGAAGAAAGAAAAGGAGGAAGAAGAAGAGGAAGAAGAAAATTTGAATAATTCATAAAGCCCTTTCTGTACTTAAAGAATTTTTTAAAAAATAAATAAATAAATAAATGAGTCTTTGATAGTCAATGGGCCATATTTTCTGGTTTACTGTAAATATTTGCCTACAAATTAATTTTTAATCAAACTATGACTGTCTTAATACCAATCAAGATTTTTAAATGTGTGTTATTAATGAATTGGGACTTTACAGAAAATGTAAAAGGCAAGGCACAGACCAAAAAGAGAGTGGAAAAAGATGAGGTAAAAACAAACAGCAACAAACTCCCAGAGGTACATCCTCCTGGACAAATGTATAGTATCAAAGCAAATTGCTCCCTCTCTTAATGCATCTAAGTCAAATGAACAAATATTCTGAGTGCCTACCATTTACAAGGGGCAAGACAGTTCTTACTTCCAAGTTCTACAGTGTAGTAACCAGAATAATAATCAGGGAATTCTAGGTAAGAGTTTCAATAAAATATTAGGATGATAAAGCAAAAAAGAAATACTTGAAAATTTAGCAAATTAAATTTGGAATTTTAGTAAATTCTACTTATTCCTTCAACAAAAACAGTCAATATATTTTCTGCCCCTTTCCTCTAAGATTTCTGCCAATGTGGCAAACCAATTACACAATATATATTATAGAACTTATTACTGATAAAGGGAATAAGTTCATTTCTTAGGTTAAAAAAAGGAACGAACTTTTGTATTTTACTTTTAAACTTATTAAAACTGAATTGAGAACTGAAACTTCAAAATTTTGAATCACATTTAGAGAGAAGCCATAGTTATTTTTAAAAATCTCTTCTAGAGGCCAGGCACGGTGGCTCACGCCTGTAATCCTAGCACTCTGGGAGGCCAAGGAGGGTGGATCATTTGAGCTCAGGAGTTCGAGACCAGCCTGAGCAAGAGTGAGACCCCGTTTCTACTAAAAAAATAGAAAGAAATTAGCTGGACAACTAAAAATATATATAGAAAAAACTAGCCGGGCATGGTGGCACATTTCTGTAGTCCCAGCTACTCAGGAGGCTGAGGCAGAAGGATTGCTTGAGCCCAGGAGTTCGAGGTTGCTGTGAGCTAGGCTGACACCATGGGCACTCTAGCCCAGGCAATGTAGCAAGATTCTGCCTAAAAAAAAAAAAAAATCTCTTCTAGGTACCAAATAGGCCTATTCCTAAGACGTAGACTTATTCTACAGTCTCAATCAGAAATGAAAAAAGAAAAAAACTAACATTTACTCAGCAACTACACATGTTGCTAGGCACATTCACATTTTACTCTTTTACTTAATAATCTCAATTTTGTTAAGTATTAATAATAATTATATCTATTTTTTATGAAGTAAATTGAGTCATGAACTCACCAGTTAAGCAATTTTCCTATGGTCTCACAAAATTTTGTTTGTTTAAATGCATGTTCTTTGTATTACATCTTGCCACCTTCAGAAATAAATATTCCAGAAATATCTCATTCACGGATCTTTATTATGTATTTGGAAAAAGCCAGTGACAAAATAAGAGGTAAAAATGTAAACACATGATAATAAGCATAAAATATACTCAAAATGATTCTACAAATACTAAAAGGAAGTAAAAAATAAAGCTATGACTAATTTAGAGTTATCAGTAAAGGCAGTTTCGAATAAGTTAGATTTGATAGAGAAACTCATCATAGTATATAAAAACAACTAATTCACAGTTCAGGAATTTAGAAAATAAATTTGGAAAACCAGAACCACCATACTGGAGGTTAAAAAAGGTTTTTAGAGAGGTAGCAGAGAGGGTAAGAATATGGACCTCAAGTTCTAAATAAGTCGGCATTTAAATCATCCTATACAAGGCAAGATTAATATTCCTTAATTACGGCTATAATCCATAACTCTCTATTCAAAAACTAGATTTCCTGGCCAACAGAATTAAATCTAAAATCCTTAACCTGGTATTCAAAGTCCTTCACGGTCAAGTCTTAGCCCGTTACAGTTTATCTTTCCAGTTTTACCTCTCTCTCTATGATCTCTTTGTAATAGTCAAACCAGACTACTAGCTAGTACCAGAATATGCTCTGGGCTTTCTTCCTACCTCTAAGGATCAACATGTCTTCCCTCCTTTGCTCTTCTCTTCTGAAATTGCACCAGTCCTTCAAGATGCACTCAATTCAATAGCTTCACAGCCAGACATGGTTTCATCTTTAAATCCTCATACCATCTTATCTGTAGCACTTTATAGCACTTATATGCTGTTTCATAAAAATTTATGTACCTGCTTAATCCCAACAGACTTAGAGATTCCTAAAAGCAAGAATAGGCCTGGAGCGGTGCCTCATGCCTGCAATCCTAGCAGTCTGGGAGGCCAAGGCTCAAGGATTGCTTGAGCTCAGGAGACTGGAAGACTAGTTGAACAAGAGTGAGACCCTGTCACTACCAAAAGGAAAAAAAAAAAAATCAGCCAAGTGTTGTAGCACACTCCTATAGTCCCAGCTATCCAGGAGACTGAGGCAGAAGGATGGCTTAGAGCCTAGGAGTGGGCGGTTGCAGCGGCAATGGTGCCACTGCACTCTACCTAGGGCTGCACTCTACCCAGGGTGGTGAGTGAGACTTCTATCTCAGCAAAAACAAAACAAGGCAACTGAGCACCCCTCCTCACAACCCCCACTCCTTCAAAAAATAATAATTTAAAAAAATAAAAGAATATTATTTTCTACAACTTTGTATTCCCAATACACCTATAAAAATGCTTGCATATACATGCCATTGATGTGCACTGAGCTGAATATGATCAGTAGGTATAAGTGGCAGCATTCTTTCCACTGATCTCTACTGAAAAAAAAAAAAAAGAGGCAGCAGCTTCTAATTCCGGAGTTTTATGAAAATCAAAGACTTCATTTTTAACGTCTAAATTAATTTTGACAGAAAACAGGAACCACACCCTATATATCAACTGTTTCACTAGACCCACAGATTTTAAATTTATAAGCGAATGTTGTAGTCCATTTAACTACAGTACCTAATTATGAATTCTAAGTACTGAGCATGATAGATCCTGATTTTTAAAAAAATCTCAATCCCATGATAAAATATATAAATGATTTCTTCTCTCTTCAAAAAGCACAGCTGTTTAGTTAGCAAATAAAAAATGATGATGTGTGCATATTTTCATTATCACAAAATTCAGATAAAAATACTGCATCATTTCAAAAAGTACTTGCACAGGGCAGCTGTATAATGCTTAAAGCTGTGAAGAAAGCATCGTACAATATTTGAAAACTAAAACTAGTAAAGCTTAACTAAAACACTACTGTAGAACTGGTTATCCTGTCACATCCCTGAATTAGTATCATTCAAAACAGTGATAATCTGCTCACTACGTTCAAAGCTTTATGCTTGGAGGGAAAAAAAGTAAACCAGACACTGGGAAATAAGATACATACCAATGCGCACCACCCGAAGGATGGACATACTTGAAACTCGGACTTGGTGGGGAGGCGGGGGCAAGGGAAACATACGTAACCTAAACATCTGTACCACCATAATATGCTGAAATAAAAAAAAAAAAATACATACCACAAGGTTTAATACAAAGCACAAGGAGATAAGTACTATAGTAACAAAGTAGTAAGGAAGCAAAAAAGGAAAGAGCATGGCACAGAGAATATAGCATACGAACACTTGAAACAGGCTGTGAATAATAAGTGGAATTTGAAAAGGCAAAAAATGATAAGGCTCTACAAGTAAAAACGTATTTTAAAAAGTCACATGATACAGCTGCAGCAGAGATTGTAAGGAGTTATTTAGAGGGCAGAAAAAAAAAAATAAGACAAGAGATCTTGTTGATTCCTGAGACTTTCTGAAACTTTCAGAAGGAGTGGCCTGATTTGATCTGGATCTTTCTAAAATAATTGTGGAAACAATGAAAGAATCTGAGAAAGGAGAGATTGAAAGCAGAATTCAGTTGAAAAGTTGTTGCAAAAGCAGAGAGGAAAGTTGATAAAGAATACGAAGCTTGCAATAGGAACAGAAAGGATAGGTCAGATTCAAGATTGCAAAGTCTAATTGGATATGGAAGAGTAAAGCAAAAATTAATTCCTAGGTTTTCAGTCTAAGTAATACAAAAGCAAATAAAATCATTAATAACTTTCAATGAGTTCAAAGTAGCCAAATATTTACTGACCACTTGTTCTGTGCAAAGCAATATTAAAAGACAGAAGACACACAAAACTAAAAATCTCTGTGGAGAAGAAAGATAGTTATATTCTCAAGTTTATATAGACAAGTATATATAATTCAGGTGTGTTTCTATAGGAACGAGGATGATGGGAATAACTGACAAAGAAAGAAAAAGCAAAACAATAAAGGAGTTTAGTACCCCCATAATATGCTATGAATTGATGAATATAATTAACTCAAATCTGTACGCTCGAAGCGCAAAACAGTAGAGGAGAAACAAACCAAAACCATTTTTAAAACGGGAGGGGAAAGAGTGATGAAGGTCCCAGGACCAAAGAGTTGAGTTAGGATGTATGATAATTTTAACCAGGTGGAACCTCTAGGAATTAGTCTAAAAGAACTAGAAATTCAAGGTGGGCCTTACAGCAAACATAGTAGCTCAAACTTTTTGGGGGTGGGGAGCAGATGAAGGTACACAAATCTATTCCCCAAAGAGAAAATAATTGAGCCCAGGCTGGATGAAGCATGCCAGGAAAAAGGTATAATGATAGAAGTCTGATAAGATAGAGAGGAGACAAACTGAAAAAGAAAGTAAGCATCAGAGTGAAGAGTTTAACTTTATTATACAGGCAATGGGAGGACAAAGGTTTTTTTTGTTTTTTTTTTTTTCTTTTTTTTTTTTTTTTGAGACAGAGTCTCACTCTCTTGCCTGGGGCGAGTGCCCTGGTGTCAGCCTAGCTCACAGCAACCTCAAACTCCTGGGCTCCAGCAATCCTACTGTCTCAGCCTCCCAAGTAGCTGGGACTACAAGCATGAGCCACCATGCCCGGCTAATTTTTTCTATATATATTTTTAGCTGTCCAATTAATTCCTTTCTATTTTTTGGTAGAGACGGGGTCTCGCTCTTGCTCAGGCTGGTCTCGAACTCCTGAGCTCAGAACGATCCGCCCACCTCGGCCTCCCAGAGTGCTAGGATTACAGGCGTGAGCCACCGCGCCCGGCCCCAGGTGAAGTTTTTTAAAGTTGGCATTCTGAAGGGTAAGATACCTCAACTCACCTTTTCCCACCGGGACATTGGCAGTGAGCCTTTGATTCCCGGTGAAAGATCAGGGGTTGGCCACCGAGAAGCTAAGCAGCTGGAGAGAAAGACCCAAAAAGAGCAGCAGCTCGGCTGTATCACCCCGAGGAGGCCACCCAAACACCAAGCCCTGTTCACACACTCAGGGTCTCCAATCGGCTTCTTAGGGCTTCACTTCTAAACGTGAGTGGACCTACAAGGACTGGCCGCACGTGAGGACGGCTGCTGGCATGAGCCACAGAGGCCAAGACAAGCGAGAAAGGAAGAGCTCAGAGGAAACAAAGACAGGGTCGGGGCAGAGGAGAACTTCAAACAGCAGTGGACATCCCTGTAGAGATAAAGCACTGCGCTCGCAGCACAAGACCAGGACGTTGTTTTTTAAAGGAATATAAGTATAAAGCTATAGAAATTAAGGCTGTGTGGCATTGGCAAAGAGAGACAAAGTGACCAACGGAAGTGAGAGGAGTTGGAGAGAGAGAGGTTCACCTGAACCCAGGACAGAGGTCACACTGCAGGTCACTGGGGAAAGGAGGCTCTTTTCAATAAAAGGCACTGGGTCAACTGGATACCTGTATAGAAGAGAATTTATATCCTACCACAGACAAGCATCGATTCCAGATGGATTGCAGATCCACATAGGAAAGTTAAAAGAATACAGCTTTTAGAGAAAAACATGGGACTGCCTCTTTGTGATCTTAGAGTAGAAAAGATTTCTTAAACGACACAAAATGTGTTAAATCATAAAAGAAAAAATATAAATTGGGTTATATTAAAATTAAGAAGTGCAGAAAGAGTGAGTGGGTGAGTGAGAAAAAAAGAAGAAGTGCTGCTAAGAGAACGAAAAGGCAAAGCCCAGAGTGGGACAGTATACTGAGAATATATTTATCTGACACAGTGCTCATGTCCAGAATATGTAAAGAAGTCCTACGAATCAATAAAGACAAACAACTCAATGTAAAAATTGTCAAAAAGCTTGAACAGAAAGAAACTTCACAAAAGAGGATATCCTGGTCGCTAGTGCCATATGAAAAAGCATCCACCCTTATTAGTCATCAGGGAAAGGGTTTTTTGGTTTTTTTTTTTTAACTATTCAGTCCCGTAGGGACAATCAAAATTGCCCATGCCGACTATATTGCAAGTCATCTCTGTGGGGTACTGGGGAAAGTTTACAGTCAGCAATAATCTTGCCTCGGATAAACCTCGTTGGCTGCGATACTGCCACTGCGCAAGCTTCGGGGAAATGTAAATTAAAACTGCATGAAAAAATAGATCCGTGGTCGTCTGGGGTTGGCTGTGGGAGGAGGAATGACAGCAAATGTGCGATAGTGAACTTTCTGAGGCAGTGGGAACGTTCTAAAACTGGATTGTGGTGACGGTTGCCCAACTGTGTACATTTACTAAAAATAATCAAACTTACAATGCTTACAACGGGTGATTTTTATGGTATGTAAGTCCTATCTCAATTAAGCTATTTAAACAAACAAAGCTATATGAGATACCGTTACACACCTATCAGAATTGCCACAATAGAAAAGATAAAAAATACCAAATGTTGGTGAAGTTGTGGAACAGCTGAAACGCTCACACCCTGCTGATTGGAGTGTAAATTGGTACAACCACTTTGGAAAGCTGTGCAACAGTTACCTACGACGGCTAAACTAACGCCTGCCCCGTAACGGCAGTCCCACCTCTGGGTACGTGCCTTACAAAAACGTGTACATGTGATCACCAAAATACTTATATTGGCATGTTCACAGCATCTCTGTTCACAATAACCCCAATATGGAAATTGTACAGTGTCCATCAACAGTAGAATGAATAAATTCATTGTGGTGTATCGACATAATGAAACGTTACACACTAACGAGAAAGAATTTACTACAACCATATGCAACATGGGTGAGTCATACAAACATAATGTCGAAAGACACAGACATAAGAGTATAGACTGTATGACTTCATTATGTAAATTTCACACAGGCAAAACTAAACTCTAGTGTTAGAAAGTAAAGTTAGTGGTTAACTCCTGTGGGAGACATTGCCAGGAAGGTCTATAACGGGGGCTTCTGTGAAACAGTAAAGTTCTGTTGCTTGATGTGTTAGTTATAGTTGTGAATTTTTCTAAATGTATGTTATACTTAAAAACCTAAAAAAGAACACTCAAAAAACAAGAGCTCTTAGAACTTAAAAATACATGAGACCAGCCTGGGAAACACAGCAAGACCCTGTCTCTTAACAAAATAAGAAAAATTAACCAGGAGTGGTGGTGCACACCTGTAGTCCCAGCTACTTGGGAGGCTGAGGCAGGAGGATCCCTTGAGCTCAGGAGTTCGAGGCTACAATAAACTATGATCATGCTACTGTACTCTAGCCTCGGTGATGGAGTAAGACTATGTCTCTAAAACAAACAAACAAACAAATACATGTATATACATATATATATACATATACAGTCGCAGAAATTAAAAATTCAATAGATATTTGGGAAAATAAGGAACTCTCCAGAAAGTAGAACACAAAAAGACAAGAGCTGAAAAATAAGGACGAAAAGATAAATGCCTATTTTTTTCTTTGAAGAATCAATCCAGGATGTCTAATATCTACAAAACAGAGTTCCAGGAATAGAAAAACAGATGGGAGAAAACTTTTAAAGAGAGTCTATAGGGCATTTGTCCAGACCTGAAGGACCTGGGTTTCTGACATCGAAGGGCCCAGAAAGCATGCAGGCCAGTAAGTTAGGACAGACACACACTAGGACATAGTATTGAAAGATTTTTGGAACACTGGGGGATACGGAGAAGATTCTAAAAGCTTCTAGTACCTCCCCTTTCCCTTCAAGAAAAAATGAAAGGGTCACATATGGAAGGATTGAAAATAAAAATTCCCCCAGACTTCTCAAGAGCAACACTGGAAACCAGACGACAATGGGAAGATAGCTCCAAAATTTTGCAAGAAAATGCCTCCAGCTAAGAATTCTACACCTAGCCAAACTGTCATGCAGGTGAGAGTAGAACTGTGAGCTTTTCAGACATGCGGGATTTCAAAAACATTCAGATCTCATGTACATTTTAGAGGAAGCTGTTGAAATGTGAGCTCCACCAAAACGAGGGGGTTGGTGAAGGAAGGAGGACACAGGGCTCCAGGCACAAGAAGTCCAATGGAGGAATTCCCAGGAAAACAGTGAAGGGAAGTCTTGGACCACAGTCGTGTCTAGAGTGCAAGCAGTTCATGGTTTGGAGAACGAAGTGACACTGATTGATATCCTAATGTGATCAACCATTTAGAAAGGAATGCTATGGTTGGGGACATGGAGGGGGCTGGGGGGGAACATCCCTCCTGATCACTGTTACGACCCTCACTGGTAAGCCTATAGCTACACAGAGTGTCCTGATAGAATTCTGGGGCCCCTCTTGTCATTGCAGATGGACAATTAATATAAAAATAAGTAAATAAAAATACAACAATTATGAATGATTTATAATAAAAATTTTGACCCAAGAAAGGAAACATAATTATAGTTACACTGTGGCTTAGCTAAGAACACTATTTATATGTGTTACTATTTACGACCATAATCACATTGTTTTAACCAAAGACTGTAAATACCACTCGCCTAGAAAGATGCAAGGAAGGCTGTGTCGCGTGGGAGGCGAGAGAACAGAAGGCAATGAAAGCTTTATCTTTTGTACGAAGTCAATGGTGATGTGTGAGATGGCAAAATCGAGAAACAGACATACAAGCATGTCGTATGGAGGTAAATACTAGAATGAAAAGCTACAGTCAAATTTCACATTCTCCAGGAGTCGGAGACCTGGGATAAGGAGAGCTGGGCAGGGAACCGCTCTGTTGCTGTTACAGGCTTGCTGGGACTATTTAACTCTTTAAGCCATCGTATATTACCTCATCTAAAAATACATTTTAATTTAAAAACCACGAAGAGAAAAGAAAATAAAAACCACGGAGAACAAAGACCAGGTGGTTTTTAGATACTGGACAGCAGACCGCACACACAGCGGCGACCCCCGAGGGAAGGGAAACAAGGTAAAAGATGCCCCACCTCACGGCCTGGAGAGTTCCCAGGTGCAGCGCGGGGAGGGGGAAGCCAGAGCCCAGAATATTCCCCCAGGTGAGGGGATGGAGTGGAGAATTTGGGGGAGTCAAGGCAACTAGAGGTCACAGGACAGAACTCAAGAGGAGAGAGGTGAACAGAGGGAAAGGGCTGGAGATGAGGGGAGGGTTCTTCTTGGGTCTTCAGCAGAGTACTGGCCAGGATCTGCCTGTCAGGAAACTGCCCAGGGCTGGAGAACAGAACTGGGGAAAGGAGGAGGTGGGACATTTACTGGAGCTCCTGTGAGGGTGGGAACAGTTCACATTCCCAACAGCCAGAGTAGAGAAACCTCAGAGTGCACGAGCATCAGAGAGTGCTCAGAAGGAAAGTGCTTCCGTAATGGGGTCAGCAGCCCTAGACTAGGGGATGCTCTAGTCCTGCGTAATTCACCTTAAAAGCAAGTCTTGAAAGGATCGAACCGCTTCCAAGTATCTTGACTTCATCCCCACAAGATGTAAAAATATTTATAAGGCATGGCGGCTCACGTCTGTAATCCCAGTGCACTGGCAGGCCAAGGTGGGAGGATTGCTTGAGGCCAGGAGTTCAAGACTAGCCTGGGCAACACAGTTACACAAAATAAAGAAAAAACAGTTTAGCCAGACATGTGGCACACACTTGTAGTCCCAGCTACTTGGGAGACTGAGGCAGGAGAATCACTTGAACCTAGGAATTTGAGGCTACAGTGAGCTATGATCTCACAACTGTACTCCAGCCTGGACAACAGAGCAAGACTCTGTCAAAAAAAAGAAAAAAAGAAAGAGAGAAAGAAAAAGAAAAGAAAATATAGCAGTAGAAACCATCAAAAATGAAACACATAGAAAAGTAAGACTAAAAAATAATGTACACAGCATCAGTGAGTTATGGGACAATTTTAAGCAGTCCAATAGTCATGTAATTTGAGTACCAAAAGGGGGCAAGGGCAGAAAAAAAATTTGAAAATATAATGGCCCCCAAATTTTCCAAAGTTTGATGAAAACTATAAACTCCCAGATTCAAGAAGCTCAATAAACCCCAAACATAAGAAATCTGAAGCAAACCAAGGCACATGATAATCAATTTGTTTAAAACCAAAGATAAAAAGAAAAATGTCAAAGCAGCCAGTAAAAAAGACACCTTGCGTGCCGATGAACAAAGAATGATAGCAGCCCTCTCGCCGGAAGCAGAGAAAGCAAGAAGATTGCAAAGCAACACCTTTAAAGCATCGAAAGAAAAAACCTGTCAGCCAGGAATTCTATAGACAGTAAAAATATCTCTCAAAATCGAAGAGAAAAGAAAACTTATACAGAAATACAAACACTGAAAGAATTCATCACCAGGAGATCAGCACTGCAAGAAACGTTAAGGGAAGTCCTTCAGGGGGACAGAAAATGAACCAGTGAGCAATCCACACAGGATTAAAGAGCATAGGAAATGATAAGTGTAAGGGCAAATATAAAAGACTTTTTTCATATTTTAAATATGTCTTTAAAAGGTAATTGGGGCCGGGCATGGTGGCTCACACTCTCAGCACTTTGGGAGGCCGGGAGTTCTAGAACATCCAGAGCAACACAGCAAGACCTGTCTCTACAAAAAATAGAAAAATTAGCCAGGTGTGGTGGTGCATGCCTGTAGTCCCAGCTACTAGGGAGGCTGAGGCAGGAGGATTGCTTCAGCCTCAGAGTTTGAGGCTGCAGTGAGCTATGATGATGCCGCTGCACTCTAGCTTGGGTGGCAAAGGGAGACCCTGTCTCAGAACAAACAAACAAAAAGTGATAACTGGCCAATGGAATCTGTATCTTGATGACGTCAACGTCAATACACCGGCTGTGATGTTACCGTTGGGGGAAACTGGGTCAAGGTGATCCAAATGTCCAGGATCTCTGCGTATTGCTTCTTACAACTGTCTGGGAATCTACATTGTCTCAAAATAAAAAGTTTAATAAAAAATAATTGACTGGTTAAAGCAAAAATGTAATGACAATGATGACTCAACACGTACATGCATATTCTTAGAAGCGTTATTCATAATAGCCAAAGCATGGAGGAAAAACCCAAATGTCAATAACTGATGAACAGATAAATAAAACGTGGCACATCCATGCAATGGAATATTATTCAGCAATAAAAAGAAACGAAGCGTGTCCACGTGCCACAACATGCGTGAGACTTGAAACTGTCGTGCTAAATGAAAGGGGCCGGTCACAAAAAGCCACATGTTGTAGGATTCAGTTTATATGAAGCGTCCGAAACAGGCAAATCCATAGAGACAGAAAGTAGACAAGCGGCTGCCGGGGCCGGGGGATTGGGGCGAAGGAGTCACTGCCGATGGGTGTGGGGTTTCTTTCTAGCGCCGTGAGAGCGTTGCAGAGTTCCGGGGTGATAGCTACCCAGTTCTGTGAACACACTAAAAACCACTGCGTTGTACCCTTTAAACGGGTGCACTGTATGGTATGGGAATGGTTTCTCGGTAAAGCTGTCGCAGTTACAACAGCAACGACGACGACAGTGTATTGTGGGTTTGACACACTTAGAAGAGAGAACAGAGACTGGGGAGGGGAGAGGGAGGTATCTTGCTGTAAGGTCCTTAAACTTCAAGAGAAGTCGTGCGATGTTACCTGATGGCAAAGTTACCTGCGTGCCGTAACCCCTAAAGCAACCACTGAGGATGGAAGAAGGGGACCTAATCAGGTCATATGAAGGACATAACATGGAATCCCAAAACATACTCAGCCCGAAGAAGGGTGGGAAGAGACAGAAAAGGGAACAACAGGTCCCAGGAGGGAATCGGCACAGGACATGAAAGAGCAGACAGTGGAAGGGGTGAGCAGGGACAGACGGGCGCCGGGGGCCAAAGCAGACAGGGCCTGCGAGCCCTGGACGGTGGGGCCCTTTTGTAGTGTCCATTCCAAAGCGGGGGAGGCCGAGGGGAGAGAGGTCCTGGAGGAGGAGGCCACAGTGACCCACTTGAGAGGCGCCCATGGCTTGGACCAGGACAGATGAAGACACAGAGAGAAATGGGTGATTCGAGATCTTTGTTGGAAAGAGGATCAACGGGACGTGATGAGAGATCAGGTGGGAGGGAAAGCGAAGGGTCCAGAGTGGCTTCAGTGCGGGGCTTTTGCAATGAATCCCGGGGCGGCAGGAGGAGCCCCTGGGCAGGCTGGGCCATCAGGAGTCTGTTTCAGGTATGAGAAGTTTGAGTCCAGCCCCTGAGTCCAGATCTTAGGGAAGAGGCGTGTGGGCTGGAGCTGACACGCTGGGAGACACAAAGAGCACGCAGAGGGGATTACCGAAAGAAACAGCGGAGAGAAGGGGCCGGGGTGGAGCCCCGGGGCTCGCCACACCGGGAGGCTGTGGAGAGGAGGAGGGAGAGCCCAGGCGCCCGGGAGGAGAGACTCAAGGGAAGGAGACACCTGAGCAGCAGACCCGTGGGGCTGCAACTGGAAGATATTCCCAGAGGGAGGGCTGGGTTGTGTCTGTGCCACGAGTGGGTAGGAGGGGACTATGGGACACTGAGGCGGGGTCACCTCAGCAGCCGCAGCGCTTCTCATGTGCAGATGGGACAGAAGACACAAGAATAGCAGCAGCCAGGTCGGGCGCAGTGGCTGATGCCTGTAATCCTAGCACTCTGGGAGGCCGAGGCAGGTGGATTGCTCAAGGTCAGGAGTTCGAGACCAGCCTGAGCAAGAGCAAGACCCCGTCTCTACTAAAAATAGAAAGAAATTATCTGGACAACTAAAAAATATATATATATAGAAAAAATTAGCCAGGCACTATGGCACATGCCTGTAGTCCCAACTACTGGGGAGGCTGAGGCAGGAGGATCGCTTGAGCTCAGGAGTTTGAGGTTGCTGTGAGCTAGGCTGACGCCATGGCACTCCAGCCAGGGCAACAGAGCCCGAATAGACGCAGCCAAGGGGCAAGAAGGGGTCAAAGGGTGCCCACAGAAAGCTTGCAAACAGGAGGCAGGATTCTGTGGAGCAAGTGTTCTGTAGGCAACTGTGAAGTTTTACAGTGAGGGGAGCAGAGAGGTGGGGTCACAGGTAGAGAGAGCGGCCTGTGAGCCCCTGGGCAGCTTTGGAGACGGACACGGGGAACACACTGGTCGCCATCAGGGATGTAGGCAGGGAGGGCGAGTGGACCGGGCACCCTGGGGCCAGCCAGCAAAGCCTCCTTCTTCGCCTGCCCCAGTCCCTGCAGGTCCAAGTGTTGCCTCCTCCGGGAAGCCTTCCCTGAGTTTGCAGCAGGGGCCTCTCCCACCCAAGCCCCAGACTTCCCAGGGGCGCCCACCACTGGCTACGCTGGCCTGTGGTCATTAGCTCCCCAACGGCTGCTTGAGAAACAGGTCCTGAGACCTGTTTGCCTCTAATCTGCCCAGGGCCCAGCGCTGTGTTTGTGGAGTCAGTAAACAGAGGTACAGACAGACAATTAGGCAGATGGACAGGCCCCTACAAGTCACTAACATCCCAGAGCCCAGACCTCCGACCTGGGTGCCATATCTCATGAACCCCACGCCCCCATTTCTCCCTGACCGTGGCCCACCTTGGGATCCAAATCGAAGAAGCTGTAGTACTTAAAGCGCAGCCAGAGCATGTCCCCGGCCTTGACGCCCTGCTGCATGAGGCACCGCGACGAGTCCAGCCACCTGGGCCGCAACAGAGGCAGGAGTCAGGGCTCTGCCAGGGACACCCCGGGCCGGGCTAGGGGGCTGGGGGGGCGGCTAGGCACACACACGGGCAAGGCCTGGAAGCACCAGGCATGGATTCAGGGTGTGCAAGGACACAGGGCACGGGGTGGACCCCGGGTGGGAAGCCCAGACCCAGGGGCCGCAGCGCACCTGCTGTGGAGCTGGGTCTTGTCCACCAGGGAGATGGGCCGCGGCAGGTGCTGGAGCAGGAGGGGGTCGGGCGGCGGCTGGGGCCGGCTCAGCATGTGGTAGCAGGCCTCGGTCTGGGCGCTGTCTGAGAAGTGAGCTGGCATCCCCCGGAACAGCACGGGTGCCACACCTGGAGTGCAGGGTGGGAGTCACCAGGCCCGTCCCCAGGCCCGGGCCCAACAGTCCTGGCCCTGCCCCAGCCCTGCCCGCCCCAGCCTGTGCTCACCCCCAGCCAGGACCACCTGGGTCAAGTCATACACCTCCTCCTCCGGCTCCTTCTCCTTCTTTTTCTTCTTCTTCTCCGGAGCCCGCAGCAGGGACAGCTCCTCAGGGTGCCGGATGCCTGAGAAGAGCTGGGGTCTCAACGAGGCTGGGGTTGAGGTCCTGCCCGGGGCCTCCCCGCCTCATGCAGGGTGGGAACAAGACAGCAAGGACAGTATGACGGTGGGTGGGCTGGGGGGCCTGCCCCCTTGCAGCAGCCGTGGGGCCGGCAGAGGGGCCCACCCGGGCAACTCACTGAGGAGGCGGCAGATGGCAGCCACGGCCTGGAAGAGGGGCTTGGAGAAGCTGGCGCGGAGGCGCAGGGCACGGCGGTTGGGCAGCCGCAGGATCACCGGCCGGTGCTGGGGCCCGAAGAAGAGGCGCGCGTCAGCCAGGATGCCGTACTTGTCCAGCGTCCAGTGCGTCTGCAGCAGCCATTGCCTTTTCTGTTCCCACCAAATGGCGTGGTCTGACCAGTCCTGCTTGCGATCTGTGGGGCAGGGGGTGCACGTCGGCGTGGCGGGCCCTGCCCAGCCTTCCTCCTGCTGCCCCTACCCTGAGCACAAGCCCAGGATCAGAAGCCTGTGCTGACCACCTCCCACCCCTGCCCAAGCCCCCAAGTTGCCGGCAGAACGGCTCTTCTGGGCTGGGCCCTGCTCGTACTTCTGGGCTCAGTCGCTACATCACTTCCCAGAGGAGCCCCCCAACCCAGAGTCTGGGTGCCCAATCTCAGTGCTCCCACTTCCTGCACTCCAGCACTTAGCATCTCCTCTGTCCCGGCTTAATGACCTCTCTCTTGCACTCCCAGGAGCTCCAGGAGGCAGAGACTAGTCTGTCTTTCTGCTGCAGGTCCCCAGGGCCTGCGACTGTGCCTGGCACGGAGCAGGAGGTTCTCTCTCAAAATTTATTGCATATTTGCTGTGTGACCTTGAGCAAGGCACTTAACCTCTCTGGGCTTCAGTTTTCTTTTCCTCATTTGTAAGACCTAGTAGCTATCCTGATCCCATGGACATGGAACAGTGCCTGCTGCATGGTAGGTGCAGAGTGTTTGTGGCATACTTGTGAACGCACACGACTACCCACCAGTGAGCATTCGTTAGAAATATGACCCTGGTCAGCTAGCTGCTAGGAACCGGGGACACAGCAATGGAAGACACAAGGTCTCCTGGCCTCTCTCTGGGAGCATGAACTGGCGGGAGACAGAGCAGGAACAGAGGGAGACTGACGGCCGCTGCGGCTTGGCCCTCTGGAGTGTACAAAGCCCTTGTTCCTTGAGTTCCTCCCAGGCCTCCTGGCCAGTCGTCTGATCCTGTCCCCACCTCCCACTCGTGCCCCGCCCTCCCAGCATCCCCAGGGCTGCCAAAGCCCAGAGAAGCTTCTCCCTTTCCATCTCCTCTGACCTCCCCGGGGCTGTGCCCTCCGCTCTCGGCGTCCTCGCTCTGTCCTTGGCTCTGTGCCGCCCGCTTCCCCTTCTTCTCTTGGCTCTGCTCTTTTTTTGTCCAATTTGGTCCCCTCCCCTGACCTGCCGCTCACCTGTCCTTTCCCGGGTTTGGTCCGGGACCCTCTTCGCCCTCCTTGGCCGTGCCCTCTCCCGGGGGTCGCCCCAGTTCTCTGGCTTCAGTTGCCACCTCCTGCCCACCCCCAGGTGTGGCCCTCTGACCCAGACCCTGCCCGGAGCCCAGGCCAGCCCCCTATGTGCCCCTGGCTGAGGCATGTCCACTGGCTTTCTTCCTTCCAGAAGCTTATGTTCACCTGGCCGTGTGCCCAGCACTGGGACTATAAATGCAGTGACCCCCCAGCCCCGGCTTTGAGGGGCTCAGCTTGAACTTGCTCTGCACAGAGGCGTCTTCTTCCCCTGCTCCAGCTCCTCCGTGTCTCGGGGCTGGGTGACCAGGACTCTCCACCATGGGCCTGAATGTCATCCCTTTCACTTTAGTCACCACCTCCCGAAGCCACCCTCCTCTCCATCCTCCCTGCCCAAACTTAGGGCCTTGCCATCTCCCGGGATGGGGCCTCCTTCTTCCGGGCTCCTCACATGGGAGCCTTGGTGCGACGGCCTCCATCGAAGACCCTCTGCTGCTCCCGTTCGCCTCCGGGGTGAAGTCCAGAACTCCCGGAGGCCTTCGGGGCCGTGTGGAGCTGGCCAGGGACCACCCAGCCTCATTTCTTGTCATGCTCCAGGCATCCTCCCGGCCAAGAGGCCATAATTCAGAGCACCCCCATGTCCTCACCATCACTGCCCTGGTCCCCCGACTGCGGCCACCACTCAGGACTCAGGTGGCTTTTCCCAGAAGTTCCCCGTCCCGGGCTGGGGGCAGCCCTGTCTTCGGCTCCAGGCCCCACGAAAGCTCTCCCTGTGTAGCTCAGCCCACAGGGTCAGTCTCACCTGCCGGCCACGCCGCAGGAGGCCAGGACTGGCCAGGGGCCGGCTTGGCTAAGCATCACAGATGTCTGAGCAGGAGTGGGAGGGGTGGGGACACCATCCCCCTCGCAGGGGACATAGAGCTGAAGAGACTTGCTGTGGGGGCCCAGCAGAGGGTGGAGCAGCGCGTGCCTGCCTGTCTGACTCCACGCCAAGGCCTCTTGCGTTCCCACGTGCCCTGTCCTGGCCCTCTCAGACCCAGTCCGACGCCCAGTCTCCTGCCTTCTCAGCCTCTTTGGGCCCTGCCTCCGGAAGCTCCCTTCGCTGCCTCAGCCCGGTGGCTGGGCCATCCTGGGCCGTCCTGTCCACACACGGCCCTTTCCCCTGGGCTGCACGTGGGGTTGGCTGGGTCTGAGGAAGCCTCCCCACCCCACCCGGGGCAGCGGAGGACCCAGGCTGGGACTCACGGGCCTGCCTTTCGCTCTGGCTCTCAGGGTCCTCCTGCTGCCCTCCCGGGAAGGGGCAGTCCCCACTGCCGCAGGGAAGGACGATGAGAAGCCCCCATGTCACTGGCCTTGCGACTCCCCACGACTAATACCGCAGGCTGCCCTGCTGTAACTTCCTGTTGGGGGCAGGGCCTTCCCCCCCAGGCTGGGCCTGTCACCAGCCTGCTGAGAGCTTCCGCAGGGGGAGGGTGTGTGGGAGCAGGCCCCCAGGTCACCAGGAGCCCTCGGCCACCCTTCAGACCTCAGGAACATGACTCGTGCCTCCCTGGGCCCACGCAAGGCCACCCCTTCTGCCCCTAGAAGAGGATGAACAGGGGACTGTGCCGAGTCTCGTCCTCCAGAACCAGCTGGAGTGGGAGGAAGGAAGGGAAGGCAGTGGGTGGGAGGGGAAGTTGGGGAAATGTCTTTTTTGGAGCCAAACGATTAAGCTGGTGCCTGAGTCACCGTGACACCATTATCGCAAACTGCGCAGCAGGGATGGCCCGGAAGTGCCAAGAGTTAGGCATGGAGGGCAGCGGGGCACTCACTGATCTCCTCCACGATCTTCAGGAGCACCCCACCAATGTGTGACTCCCCAGTGACCCGGAGGGTGACCGACTCGGCCTCGGGGTCCTCCTCTCCCACAAACACACGCAGCTCCCAGGAGGAGTCGATGTAGTCCCCGGAGGCCGTCTTCATGCCCGCCATGGCTGCGGCTGCTTCTACAGAGAGGGTGGCAGGAGGCAAGGGGGAAGGGAGCTGGGGGTTGAGGGGCTCCCGTGTCGGAGCGGAGGGAGCCAGGTGCCCCGCACAGCTGGGCGGGAGGGAGCAAGCCCGCGGGCCAGGATGCCTGTGGCAGCGCATGTCATGGGACACTGAGTTGGCCCAGGCCAATCTCAGGCCCTCTCACCATCACGGGGGTTCAGCTGAAAAAGCACACTCAGGGACCACATTGCCAAACCTACTCCCCTCCTACAGACGGGAAGACTGAGGCCTGGTGACCAAGTGCTCTCAAGATCACCCTGCTCAATGCTAGAGCTGGGCACAAGCCTAGGGCTGCTTACTGAGCCCACAGCTCATCCCCCAGACCCACATGGGCAGCTGCCCACCCTGGCAATGGCTGTGTACTCAGGGCAGGAAGTAATAAGCCTTCCAATCCTGCCTCACGGCTCAGATCCAAACATCCCAAACCAGCAAAAACCTCTCTGGGGTGGCTGAAAGTTCAGGATGCCCCGTGAGAGCGGCGTGTTGGGCAGAGGCTGCAGGGTTCTTGAGTCCCAGCCGCCGGCCCCAGCTTACCTTGCCAGCAAAGGGTCGGGGCTGAGGCGGGCCTGGGCTACACACCTGCTGGTGCTGCGCTTCCTGCCCTCTGCTTTCTCTTTGGTGCTTCCTCCAGAGGGCAGCCCTTGCCCGCCTTATCACCAGGAGGGCGGGCTCAGCCCCTCCCCAGGGCGGGCTGGCGCTGGGTGCAGGAAGCACACTGCCAGCCCGCAGAGGGTTCAGTGGGGCCCCTGCCTTTGTCCCCAGAGAACACAGGAAGCAAAGGACAGCGGGGCTTGTGGACCCAGCACCACAAAAACAGTCCCCCTTATTTGGGGGGAAGCTCAGTTCAAACTGGAGAAGCCCCCAGTTCACGTTCAGGGCTAGGTCTGCCTGTGTGGGAAACGTCCCCCTTTGCCAACCGGTCATGAGGTGGGGACTTTGGGCCACAGAACATCTCCGGGTGCCCGTGGGAGAGCAGGGAGCTGAAGGACTGGATCCAGGCCATGTAAGAACAAGCGCAGGCTGTCCCATCAACCAAAGATCGCTAAGTTCCTTTTCAAGTTTTTCCTGCCCGCAAATAGGGCTATTTCCAGACTTGTCAACCTTAGAGCCATCCAGGTGAGCCAGTGAACAGAACTGGCCCTGATCATCCACAGCCTCGCTCCCCCACCCCCAGGTCTCGCGGCTTCGAGCACAGCGCCTCCACTGTCCCTCCAGTAGCAACATGCTTCCCGAGTACCCACGGGGCTCACTCCTGTCAAGTCCATGCTCGGGGTCACCTCAGAGGATCTCTGGCGGCCATCTTCCCGCCCACCACCTGCACGAAGTTGCAAGCTCCAGTAGAGCTGGCCGAGCGCGCGCCAGTCGGCCTTCCCTGTGAACACGATGGGTGCCGGAGGCAACAGAGCCTCAGAGACAGGCAGGCCCAGGCCGGCAGAACCAGAACCCCTGTGGCCGTGTGGCTGTCTCAGCCAGGCCACCCAGATGGGGGAGGGGCCTGCCAGGGGTTCCCAGGGGAAAGCCTGGCTTATGAAACTCAGAGGCAGAGGAAGTCCAGCCAGCTGCAGGCTCAGGGCCTTCCCAGCCCAGAAAGCAGCACTCTGGGAGCAAATGAGGAAGTTTTACTCCTGCCCCATAAGCCTCCTCAGTGCAGGAAGACCTTTAGAAGTTTGTTGCAATCACGGAAAAGTGTAATTATTATCTATCCTTATTTTTTGAGACAAGGTCTGGCTCTGTTGCCTGGGTTGGAGTACAGTGGCACCATGATAGCTCACTGCAAACTCAAACTCCTGGGCTCAAGTGACCCTTCTGCCTCATTCTCTTCAGTAGCTAGGACTATATAGATAGGCCTGTGCCACCACACCCAGCTAATTTTTCTATTTTTTGTAGAGATGTTGCCCAGGCTGGTCTCGAACTCCTGGGTTCAAGGGATCCTCCTGCCTAGGCCTCCCAAAGTGTTAGGATTACAGATGTGAGCCACAACACCTGGCTGGAAAGTGTCACTAAAGCTTAGTCCTTCCAGCTCTGATGAGAGCAGTGAAACCGTGTTGCAACTCCTAAATCAGACGCAGCAGCTGACTGCAGACTCGATTTCTGCCAAGAGGTCTGAACATCTCTCACACCCAAATCCTTTTTGGTTCCTGGGTTGGACCTAGTGTTCTCTGGATCTACCTAGTTTCCGATTTTGAGATTATAGAGTGTGGAGAATTAACAGCACAGGGAACGCCTGAAATATTCTCCCAACCTCTTTGGTGCCGCTGACCCTAGGGGAGCCTCCAGGTTCCCTCTCTGCTGTTGATTGAGTGACAGCACCATCTAGCGGCTGCCTTGGCAAAGCCGCAGAGCCCTAGAGTTGACAATGACCCAACCTACTTCTCCACCCTTCAGAAAGGGAAGAAAAAGCCAGGCTCAGGTTCCCAGGCTGGTCAGGCCACACTCACACCTCTTCCAATTCGGGGTGCCATCTCTGTAGGGTAGTCTTTTGGCAAAGAATCACTCAAGGCCAAAGCAACATATAACCACGCCCAAAGGCTTGTTTTATTGGAGAAGGGGCCGTGGAGTCAACAATGTGAAGACAGCTGGGACCTGAGGTTGGGAAGAACACCCTCCCCTCCCACACATGCCCACTGCCCCAAATAAAAAATAACCAACTATGGGAGAGCAGCCACTGAGGGGCAGGGAAAAGACATGGAACTCGAGGGCAGCAGTGAAGAGACCATGCGTGTGCTGGGAGGGCCCAGAGGCAGCGGCTGCACGAATGAGGCGAGTACGAGTCTCTGTGTCTTCCAGGTAGGTATGTATAAATATATAGAGATCAGCCATTCTCTCCCCCTGCTCTCCCTTCTGCTCCGCGCTGCTGGCCGCGGTCCCAGCCCTCTTTCCACACGAGGGTGAAGGGAAGGGGGGGATGACCAAGTCATCACCGAATGGCAATGAGACCCACATCCATCAGCTTCTGGATCTTCTGTGCTATTACAGGATTCTTTAAGTGTCTGAGGACAAAGAGGCAGTTATTTGAAATGAGACTTAACCTCGCTCTCAGAGCAAGCCCCAATTCACAACCCCCCAGAAGGCACCAGGGTCACGGAGTCCCGTGGAGGTGCCACGAAGGCCTTCTCGTCTACACAGAACTGTGCCACCCGCCTTAGAGCCTATGAACACAGTTTGAAGCCAAGACTTTTCTCCCAGCAAAACAGGGATGTGGCTTTTCCAAATGACCATTTAAGCTATCACGACTAACAGGCAGATGAAGCCCTTCCAGCTCGCCACCCACTGCCAACCTTTAAGCTGCACGATCCCACCCAGACCGATCATGTCCCCAGCAACCTCCTGCGTTCTCATCTAACTGCTCTTGCTCCCGCTTCCCTGCAAGGCTGTCTCCCCAGCTCTACATACTCGCTGAGTGCCTGGGGGTCCTTCTGCATCTGCTCCAGGATGAGTCGCATGGCCGGGTCACTCATTATCTGCTGCACCTCAGGGTCGGCCATGGCCCGCCGCTTCACATCTTCCGGGTTGTCATGTCGGTTGTACTGGGCCATCATGCAGCGCTGGTAACCGTCCGCCGCCTCCTGCAGTGCAGGAAAGACAAAGGGGAAGGGTATTAGCACTACCTGGCTCACCGCCTCGGTAGGTCCAGGATGCCAAAGGTAACTGAGAAGGGAAGAGAGCACACAAGAAAGAAACAGACATAAAGAGAAATGAAGGTGACAGGGAAGATCAGTGACTGAACGTGGAAAAGACCCAAAGGAGAAACAGAGGGAGGCCAGAAGCAGCCCCACCTTGCAGTTGGTGTCCAGGTCTAGTGCCTTCTGGTACACATCCATGGCTTTTGTGTAGTCCTTCATCGCTTCTAGGGCAGCTGCTTTCCGTGTGTAACCCTTGACTGCAAACAGGAGAGGTGGGACATTATCCAAACACAGCCTCCCAGGCTGCTTCCTGCATCTCTCTCCGACTGCACGCCAACACCCCTCACTTCTGCTCATGCTGGGTCCTAGATGCCACAAGCCCCGAGAACACGCACATGGACAAACTGCTTGCCCTTTCCTTCTCTAATCTTTTGGACAGAGGCAGGGGACAGGGGAGAGGCAGCAGAAAGGCACTTACTGAAGGTTGGCTCCAGTTGGATACATTCCTCACAGTCCTAGGAGGAAGCAGCAAAAAAGCATTAGGCTCCCTGCGCTAGAGGAGCGCCTCTCACTGCTCCAGCGCCACCACCGAGGACTCTCTGCTTTTGCCTCTGGTGCTCCTCGGTTCTGGCACCTGGATTACTTAAGAATAGGGTAAGCAGGATGATGCCACAAGAGAAAGTGAGGCAACACCACCACCAGAGACAACTTCAGATGATGGACCATCTCACACAAGACAAATGGCCTGGACTCTGCAAAAGGCTGATGTTATGAAAAACACAAAAAGGTGGGGATACTTCTAAGTCTGACAAACTAAAGAGAAAATGGCAAGCAGATGAAAAGCAGACACCCTACTACTGAAAGCTTTAACACACTGACTGCCGCACCAGAAAAAAAAATTTTCCCCTGGGGCCACGGTGTTTTATCAGAACAAAACGATCCTTTCTAATTTGTCATTTTTATTGTTTTCTGTGCGCGAATTATATGCAACACAATCCATGTCTTTCAAATTAAACTGTCAATATTAATTGTAATAAGCAACATCAACAAGACTTTCATGAACCAACCGCAGGGTTTTGCTTCACAGAGCCCCGCGCTCGAAACTAGCATAAGTGAAATTCAACTTGCATGTGTTAAAATGTGGCTGTGGACCAGTGGAGAAATCTGAATGTAGCAGAGAGCAGAAGGCCTTAGTTCTGAGGTTACCAGGTGTGCTGACAGCATTGTGACTAGATAGGGAGAGTCACTTCAGAAGATGCACGCACAAGAATTCAGAGGTCTAATTCCAAGTGCCAAAACACATATACAATTTCCTTTCACAAATGGTTCAGCAAAGATGTGTCAATATTCAATTGTTCAACAGAGGTGGAGAATACACCAGGCATTCGCTGTTAATTCTTCATTAAGAATTATGAGAAAAAGAACGCTATGGAATAGAGTAAGTACACCTGGGCCAAATCCCAACTCTTCCAATAAGCTGTGAAACCATTTCAGCCATTCTTCTTCCCACGTGCATAATTGGCAAAGAGCCATCCTGCCTCCCAGGTGACAGACAACCTGCTATCTTTGCTCCACAAACCAATATGCTTTTGACATTAGCCGTGTACAATCCTACCAGCCGCAGTGATGTCTCTAGGCCAGCTCCAGATCCAGAAGACAGTCACATTAAAAATAAAAACCAACACAGACCTGGGTATGGGTGTCCCTAGATAGGTGACATTTTGTCCCCTTTCCACAACATGGTCTATCTGCTAGAAAACAGTTAAATTGCTGATAGAGGCACAGTAGCCCATATTTAAGAGAATGACTGGGACAACTCATCCACAGTGTCAAGGGCAATCATATTTGACCACACATGATGTGACTGAGAACGACCTAGCTAAACTAAAAGAACGTGAGGAAGGACGGTGTGGCTGCCATGGGAAACAATACGGCGGTTCCTCAAAAAATTAAACACACACACGATCCAGCATTTCCACTTCTGGCCACACACCCAAAAGGACTGAAAGGAGGGACTTTAACAGGTATTTGTATACCCATGTTCACAGCAGCGTTATCCACAGTAAGTAAAAGGTAGGAACAAAACAATGTCCATGGATGGATGGATAGACAGACAACACATGGCGTATACAAGCGATAGATTATATAGCCTTAAACAGGAAGAAAATTCTGATAGATGCTCCAACATGGATAAACCTTAAACACGTTATGCTAAGTGAAAAAAACTCACAAAAGACAAACACTGCATGATTCCACCTATATGAGGTATCTGAGTCGTCAAATTCATAGCAACAGAAAAAAATAGCGGTTACCAGGGGATACAGGATGGGGTTAATAGGTAGGTAATTAGCGTCTAATGCACACGGAGTTTCATTTTGGGAAGATGGAAAAGTTTTGGAGAAGGATGGTGCTGATGGCTGCATAATAACGTGAACGTACTCACTGCCACTAATTGTATTTAAAAATGGTGAAAAAGGCAAAACAAAGAAAATGTGAGGAAGGATAATGGGGAGGGAAAAGGATCAAGGTTCATGGAAGGTGGAGAGAACCCACTTTCCCAAGAACTCCCAACCTCTCATAACTCCAAGGGCCAGGACCACGTATATACAGCTTCCTCATTTTACATATATGCACAACACCATGATGCAACTCAGAGTTGATGAGAACAGGAAGAGGGAAAACAGTTCCTCACGCCCAGGTTTATAATCACGGCTACTCCCATCTCCAGATCTCACCTTGAGCGCAAGCTGAAACTCCAAGAGTTTGGTGTAGCAGGCAGCTCGATTGCTATACAATTTGGCATCTCGTGGATTCCTTTTAATGGCTTCGGTATAATGCTTCATGGCCTGGGGATAGTCCCCTGGGTAAAGAAAACAAGGATTATTTTTTAAAAAGCATAAACCACCATCTCCCATCAGGCCCTGCTTCGCCTGTAGTCAGGCACAGGAAGCACCACTCTTATCCAATAACCCCCATCCCAGTCGGAGCTGCGAGTAGTACCTTTCTGAAAACATTCATTGCCTTTGTTCTTCTCTTCCAAAGCCAAGTCAGGGTTTATGTAGGCCAGCCGCTCTTGCTCCTTCAGGATTTTCTCTGCCTAAGGAAAATAATTCTTGGGATAGTATTTAAACTCCCCAAAACATCTAAATACTAGTCTAAAAGCCTGACCAGGGTTTCAATTTTTAAAGAGTACTGCCGTCAAGGTGTAACATATATCACTTTGGTTGTAAAAAACAAGAGAATGTTAGGTCACAATAAGAACCGCAACACTGCACTAGTTTTCAATATTAACATGTTTAAGGTTGAAATCTTGGCAAATAAAAACAAGAACTGCAAAAAAACTAGATCATTTCCTACGTGTTGTCAACATTAAATGACAGTAGCAGGCTGGGTGTGGTGGCTCATGCCTGTAATCTTAGCATTTTGGGAGGCTGAGGTGGGAGGATCGATTGCGTCCAGGAGTTTAAGACTAGCCCCAGCAACGTACTAAGACTCTATCTCAAAAAAAAAAAAAAAAATAGAAAAATTAGCCGGGCATGGTGGTCTGCACCTGTAGCCCCAGCTATTTGGGAGGCTGAGGGAGGAAGATCGCTCAAGCCCAGAAGTTTGAAGTTGCTGTGAGCTACGGTGAGACCACTACACTCTAGCCTGGGCAACAGAGACAGACCTCGTCTCAAAAAAATAACAAGGGCGGAATCATACCAGATGACCAAAGTTACTACACCTAAAAAAATTTAAGGCTATTAAATAACGATTACAATAGCAAATAAAAGAATAAACAACAATACTCAATTACTAAGAAAGAACAAAACACTCCTTATTCTTTCCATACCCACCTGCTGGCATTTCTTGAGCACATCTGGGGTTCGGTGCTCTGCCAGAGACTTGTTATAGAAATGGATGGCATCCTTGTACTTTTCCTCTTTGAAGTAGGAGTTGCCAATTCGGGCGTAAGCTCTGTAAAGACGAAGGAAAAATTATTTGCTGAGGACAGGGCTAGAGACAAGATCAGACCCTATAAGATCAGATCCACCTGCAACTAAAAACAAGGCCCACATCACTGCCGGGGCACTGTGCCCCTTTAACACCTTTTGTCTGGGCTCCTCTGACCTCCTTTGCAACCCCTTCTTAACACAGCAGGCTCTGCAGCCAGCACCCCTCCTCCCTATGCAGGAAAATGTAAGTCTGGGACAGCAAACCCCCCACGCTACTAAAGGTATTGCAAGGTCGAGCATACTTGGCAATCTGTCGATAGTCTTCTCGATTTTCTCTCCCCACTTCGATGGCCTTCTCACAGAGCTCCCGGCACTTATTGTAGTTGCCCCTTTCAAAGTATACCGCTGCCAGGCAGGATGGTGAAGAAGAACAGTCAGTCCTTGCTTCTTCCCTCAGAAACACCCAGCAACTCTCTTGCCCCTTGTTTCTGGGCCTCACCTGCTTGGTTGGTAATGTACGTCATGTTGGTGGGGTCTAGTTCCTTGGCTCTGTCGTAATGCTTCAAGGCTGTGTCAAAGTCTTTCTTCTTATAGGCATCATTCCCCAACTCTTTTTCCTTCAGTGCCTAGACGAGGTTTGAGAGAAGTGAGTGCTGAGAAATCTAACCCAGATGACAAAGTTATGAACTGTCACGGGTACCGAAATGCCAAATGCAACTATCGTATAGAAGCAAGTTCTCCATATGCAAAGGCCCCCTCAATCAGCTACAGACTTAAAACAGTCAAGAATTAATTTATCTCATTTTTGCTTCCTCTGAAACTCCCCTTTTCTCATCTACTCTCCTGTATCTTTGTCAGAAAGTAGTAGAGAGCTTCTTTAAGGGAGAGCAAACCCCTTCAAAATGAAGCAACTGGTGGGGTCAGTACAGTTCTGGACCAGGCTTTATTCTGCGAGGCTGCAGCAAGTCCAGTTTCTGTCGTGCGGTTGTCTCAGGGCTGTCTTAGTTATCAGAGAACAACAGCAGAGGGGGCGGTGAGAGGATTAGGAGAAGGGGCTGTAATGGTGGCAGGAGTCTTCAGCACAGCTCGCTACCACCCACACTGTAGGGCCTTTTTCCAGTTTGAGACACCCTGAACAACCAACGCTCACCCATTTAAAGGTGCTAAATTTGGCAACAATCTGCTGTTCCCGTTTACAAGAAGGGAAATAAAATCGTTTAGGTACATGCCTCCTGCTCTGGAACAATGTTGCTAAATGGACAACTTTCAACTATATACCACATCCAGCCAAGAGACAGAAGCCCAAAGACTGATGCAGACAATGTTCTTCTGGGTCAGGACAAGTACATGAATTGCTCACAACTTTACTGTCTTGTCCTGATCAACATCCAGGCTGGCAGCAATGCAGCAGCTATGGTGACTATGGAAGAGTAGCTCCCGCTGCTAGAAATCCTTGAAATACATGATTCCTAGAAAATCTTCTGTGAAGTTGGTCTTTTAATATATTGACCATTCTAATTAATAACAGTAAGAAGCTTAGCATGTACTAAGCACTCAAAAATAATTACAGCCATCCAAAGTCTACAGATGCTGCCATTCAAAATACAGAGTTCTAGTTGACTTAGTTATTTATAAATACACGACAAGGAGGAGAAAAGAAAATAAGACCTGCTTCTTATTCTCTGGAAGATCTTCCTCCATGGGCTCTGGCTTGGTCTCCTTTTTGGGAGGAGGAGGAGGTGGTGTTGCAACCTCTTCCTCCTCATCCATACTGCCCAGATCGACTCCAAGGAGGACACTGAGAGTAGTCATGATACGGGGATCTTGCAGTTTCCTAGTATAGATTTTTTTTAAAAGGAGAAAGAAAAACAGCAATTA
>CAUYSK010100731.1:0-19705 GCA_963575035.1 Avahi laniger
GGAGTTACATACAACTCACACGGCAGTTAGTGTGTTAAAAGGAGAGAAGACAGGAAGTAATGACACATGACTCGAGTGACTGGAAATGGTTCTCGGATAGGAAGTTATGTTTGGGGCAGTAATGAGAGGAAGTGCAGTTCAGTGGAAGGAGCACTTAGAGTGGGATTGAGGGCATTGGTGCCGTGGGCGCAGTTCTGCTGAGCTCATTCTTTGTGCCAGCACCGTGCTGGGTCCTGGAGTCATGCAGACGACTAAGGCACTGTGCGCTTTTAAGTTGTCCCAGGACTGCTGATGTTCACCATTTCCCAGTGAGCTTGGAGAACCCAGGTAACCGCTCGACACCTGTGCGGCTTCGGAACAAAAGGGCCGGAGTGGGTCACAACTGAGGCCGCACTCGACCTTCAAAAGTCTGTGCTCTCAAAGAATTACTTAACAAAGGCTGTTGGTCAACCACTGTCCATCACTCTGAGATTCAAGTAAAGCCCATGGACTTTTATTGCAGCAAGAGCGACTTGAGGTAGACCTGAGGAAGGACTTGTTGCTAGTGTTGGAATGGGTTTGATTAAGGGCTTATTATCTCTCCGAGCAGGGGTATTTTATTTCTTAAATATTGTCTAGTGCTAGGCTCTGCTTTAGGAGCTGGGGGTTCCTTAGTGAAGAACAGAAAGTTCCTTCTCATGGAGCTCATATTTCAGTGGGGCAGATAGATACTAAAAAATGACAAAAATGAATATGTAATGCAATTTCCATTACTAATAAGGGCAAAGAAGAAAAATAAAACTAGGGAAGAGGAGAAAGAATACAAGGCTGGTGATTGGAGGATTCTTTTAAAAGAATGATCAGGGAAGACTTCTTGGAGGCGGTGACATTTTGAGCAAGACCTGAATCCAGTCAGTGAGACAGCTGAGGGCAGAAGAAGGCAGGATGACGCTGGGAACAGAAATTCCAGGTGGGGCAGCAGTGGGTGCTAAGGGGGAGGAGGGAATGAGCTGGCATTTTGAAGAAACGTCCGGAAGGCAGTGGTGTAGCCAGAACTGTGAGGCTGTTGGAGGGAGGCAGGAACAAAGTAGACGGGGCCGTGCGGTGCAGGCTCATAGAGTGAACCTCAGGAAGGACTTCGGATTTTATTCCAAGCGTGAGGAGAAGCCACTGGGGGGGGTTGGGAAGGGAAGTGAGGCAATTGGATTTACAAAGAGCCGGATCTGCTCGAATGTGGATTCAGCAGCCATTTATCAAGAATGAGTTTAAGGAGGTGCGAGTTAATTTGGTCCAGCCTGGTACCGTAGGGTCTGGACTAGGTTAATTTCTAACATCTCAGCAGTTGAAATACAGCGTCTGTTTCCATCTATATTCTCATCTTTTAAAAGCTCTGTATTTTTCTTTTAAAAATGATCTTACAGGAAGATGGATTGCTTTCTAAAGAGAAAACTTTGCCATTTTTTGAGTCAGTGCTTGTGTCCCTATGTTCCTTTTTAGTGCAATGTTTGAAAAATATGCTATTTGATCCTCCCTCCCTTATTTCTTTCCTGCTTGTCTACTTTCTTTTCCCCCTTCGTCCCTTTCTTTTTTAAACGAATCCTTAATGTTTTATTAGACACCTGGATTCCGCATGCTAATGCTAATAAAAAACAATATCGGGTTCTATTTGATTGATTTTGTTGTTTTCTTTCTTTGTACAAAGATATCTAGGGAATATGGAATATATTCACAGGTGGCAGAACTGGAACTTGCGGTTCCAGTTTGCGCTGGCCCGGTTTGAGACATGCTTGCTTCTGATAGCGCTGATTTCGCATTGCAAAAGTGAAAGTATGTACTAAAGTACGTTAAAATTAAGCAGCAACGTAAATTGAGATTAAATCATCTCTGGAATATGCCAGCCTCAAACCTTATGTATTTTCTGGCTGCCCCATTTTCTTAGTTATTTAAAGCTGTGACCTAAGCCCATAATGATGCGTGCACCCTCTCGTGTGGAAGGAAGTCGCTGCACTCGCTCTCAGTTACTTTGACAAATACTTGTGGGCAGGCTGGGCTTGCTACCTACACGGCGTAGTAACTGCCCACTTTTGTGCTCAGGAAATACAGCAAAACCACAAGAGGGCAGCTTGTCCGGTGACCTAAGGATAGAAAAGTGCTGTTCTTTAGCCAGAGGATAATGAGGGGAAAGACATTTGGGTTTTTCAAAATGTTTCTTGCATAAGGAAACTTTTTTGCATTCCTAGCTAGGTTCATCCATTCACAGAAAGGATAATTTTGAAAATTAAAATTTTAAGTTCTTTCACACAAATTTATTTTTCCCTTCTCTTTGGAATATAAATACCCATTTCTCCTTGAATCTCCTATTCCTCCGCTTCCTTCCCTTCAATCTTTATTGAGGAATAATTTATGCGTAAGTGATGACTTTTAACAAAAGTATACAACCGTGGAACTACTGCCCCGATCAAGAGAGAGAAATTTTCATGTCTCTGGAAAGTTCTCTCAGGCCTCTCTGCAGTCAGTCTCACCGCGTCCCCTTGAATCCTGAATACTTGAACACATTTCGCCTGAGACGAGGCATTTTATAAATTTAAAGTAATGGTCATGCATAAATAGTGTGGCCCTTTATAAGAGGCCATGTGAGAATTCTGGAGAGATCTGAGGAAATCAAACCCGGCTCCCTTGCAAGACAATTCTGTAGGTTTTCACCTTTGTGGCTGTGGTGGCTGTTTGCATCTGGCTCATACTCAGTAAGAGAGAACTGTCATTAACTGCACAATCGTTAATTTCCCATTTGTTCTTTAATGTTTATTTCTGCTTTAATTAACATTTATCACCCTTAAGTGCTTGCATTATTTAACTCAAGGAGTGCTCCCCATGAGGGAAGTACCAGCGTGGTCCATGTTTACAGACTGAGGACAATATCAGGGACACCGAGGCACCGTCACATGTTGCTTGGATTGATAAAAGGAATGAGCGAGGCTAGTTTCCTGACGGGAAATGAAGACAAGTGAAATGAGAAGTTTCTTAAGAAATACATTTTCTCACTGATCAAAGCAGTATCCAGGGTAAACAGCCGGTGCTTCTCTTTTTGTACGTAATGCCCTTGGGCGGTGCCGTCCGTGGCCCGAGGGCGTGACGCTTCCATCCCGCACTCCTGGCCCTGAACGCCCAGCGCCCCTGTGTTTGTTTACCTGCTTCCTGCCTTCGTCTCCTCCTGCCGGGTCGCGCAGCCTTCAGCCCTGCTCTGCGCTGTGGTCAGAGTGATCTTTCCAGCATGCAGCTCTGGCAACGTCACCTTCCGGATTGAAATCCGTGATGGCTGCCCGTGCGGTGTGGGCCCCGGATCCTCGCCTGGTCAGCGTCCTGTCCTGTCGCCGTGCACTGCCCACTCTCAGACCGGCTGTGCCCAACTCACTGTCGTTCTCCAAAGATACTGTGCTTGCCCGTGTCCCGGAACCCAGGCAGTGACCGTTCCGTCTGGAAAATGCTCTCTCGGCCTTCATCGCTGTCTGCAGGGCGAGCTGAGCTCCTCCTTCGGGACAGGCTCGCGTCTCCGGTGGTTGGCCCCGGCGCACATGGGAGCGTCCTCTCGCCAGTCTCCAGGCCCCGGTGCATTATAGCCGGTGTCACGTTGTTCTGTAACGGCCTCATTCCGGCCCTGCCCCCATTAATCTGCACCCTCCTGGCAGCGACTTTGTTTTTTCACCTTGGTATTTCTAGTCTAGCTCAGTTCCCGGACTCACTATCTGGACTGTATGTACCACGGAGGCAGAGGACACACATTTCCTTCTCCACTGCAATTGCCAGCGCCTGGCTCAGGGCCTGGCTTGTAGTAGGTGTTCAGTTCATATTTACTGAAAATGTGAATAGTGGATGTTTTTAAGTGTCAAACTGTAATGGTTTAGCCTGGAGATTGCAAACTAAAGGGCTACCAGCATAATCAAGCCTTGGCCACCTTTTGTGAATTCGATACCAGTAGATGCAGCAGTCTCCCGTTTAGCACCGTCCACAGCACTCTGTCATCATGCACCTAGCCTACCTGACATCACTCATTTGTTACCCCCCTGGCCGCGGGACGCAAGGTTGCAGGCTGTGGGGAGAGGGGCAATGCATTCGTTTGCTCTGGCTGCCCAACAAAATACCACAGACTGGGTGGCTTCAATAACAGAACTTTCTCACAGTTGTGGGGGCTGGAAGTCTGAGATCAAGGTGTCAGCAGGTTTGGTTTTCCTGGAAGCCTTTCTGTTTGGCTTGCAGATGGCCACCTTCCTGCTGTGTCCTCACATGACCATCCCTAAGTCTGTATTGACTGAACTCATCTCTTCTTATGAGGACACTGGTCGTATCAGATTAAGGCCCACCCCAGTGACCTCATTTGACCATCGTCACCCCTTTAAAGACTGTGTCTCAAATATAGTCACATTCTGAGGTACTGGGGGTTAGGACTTCAATTTATTAATTTTGGGGGAACATTATCTGTCCTATAAGAGGAAAGGGACATAGACTCTCAACTCTTCCTTGCATCTGACTCCTGCCTTGTAACATGTCACTAAAAGGGAGCCCAGGAACTGTCAGGGAGGCGCCGTGCTCCCTGAGGCAGAATCTAGGGGACCGTGTGTGCACCTGCTGAAACACCTGATTGCCGCGTGCTTGCTGGATCTCGGGCCATGTCCATGTTTCTTAAACAACTGACATGTAGTCAGAATGCCGGGTAGAACTTAGATGCTTTTCAGTTTGGAAATATATACCCTTTCTTTCTATTTGCTCCAAAAACTGACACGTGGCTGCAAACCTTCCTTGCAGAAGGGTTCGGTGGACGGCAGAGGCAGAAGCTGTGTAATGACATGGCGCCACCTCCATTTGCCATAAGCAAACAGCCGGGTCCTTTATTACCCTGGAAACAGGCACTTGTGACACAGGTTGGACTGGAAGAAGCAAGTCAAATGCCAAGTTTCTGTGGGTCAAAGTTCCTTCCAGCCCTGTGTGTTAATCAGAAGCTCAGCCTTAGTTAAGTTGTCTGTAGCATTGGGCAGAACTTTGGAACAAATGATTACTGGGTTGCACTGCAGGAGTTAGCATAGCTCAGTATTTTCTTACCCAAGAGGTGGGCTGTGGTCTTTCTTAGAGGGGGTGATGGGAATGAGACAGTCGTCACAGCTTTATTTATTCTTGGTGGAGTAATAGTATAATAAAATCTGCTGTACAAAACCGAGCTTATCAAAAACCATTTACTTAAATACAAAGCTGAATAGTTAGGGAATATTACTTATATATAGGAAGAAAAGCCAGCTGTAAAGGGCTCTCGAGGGTAAAGAAACATTTACAACACCAACAATTCACAATGCTTTAAATGATTTTGAGTGTTTGGCGATTATTCACCCTAAAAGATCACTATTTAAGGTACCTCTGCAGAAAGAATTTTAGATGAATATGGTAATCATAGCTGCCCTCCACTGAGCATCTTCTCTGTGCCAGGCCCTAGGAACTTTATATTAGTGTCTGTTGTCACAATATCTCTGACAGTTGGGTAACATCAGGCCTATATGAGGTGGGAAAAGCTCAGTCTCAGAGAGATCGAATAAGACGCCCAGGGTTCCCCGGCCAGCAAGCAGTAGAGCCGACTGGAGCCACCTGGTCGAAGTTGTAAGTTTCCGCTTCCTGCTACTCCACCTCTTTGTGCATTTTCCTCTTCTCTCCCTGGCGGAGTAAGGTGTTTTTTCTTTGAATGTCCTTTAACTAATGTGAAACTGAATAGCCTTGCAGAACGGGCAGAAGGATGTGACCTATTTCCTCCACGTATCCATGGGCCAGGGAAAATTCCCTGCACGGCCCGGTTATGTGGCTTCCCTCGGAACTCCCCGCGCACGCGAAGGTGTGCGATGATAGCAAAACACCCTACTTCTTCTTGGCCTTCCCCCTCCACGCATGCCGCGGTCGCTCACTGCGGACTCCCCGTTATCCGTCTTTGCGTCAGTAGTGCCATCTTCTCCATGTCACAGTTCAGGTGGCAGAGGCACGAGAAGGGCACCTTGCGCAGGGCACCCAGCAGCCATCAACAAATCCGTGGCTCACTGAGGAGTTCGGGAGGTCAGCATCATCCTCGCCATGGCTCGAACATAACCCAGGGGTGGAAAAAGTAGGTGAACGTGGCATCGTGACATCCAATGCTAATCCCCCCTTTTTCTTTTTACAACATGTACTGTTTTTGCGTTTGCTTAATTCACTAGGCCAGGGTGCCCTGTACATTTGTAAGCGTGAATGTCCCCAGAGGACTCCCACGGTCAAAAAGAATTAGAGCTGTATTTGAACAATTTTGCTTAAATTTTTTAATACTGATTTTCATGGAAATAGTTGGAGGTGAGTTCTTCCTGTGGTGTGACCTGTTTCCTGCATGACATCGGCTCCAGCGTGCATTCCCTCCCCTCCTCGCACACGTCGCTTAACATGTCTGAAGTTGAGATGCGCCTTATGGAGACTTAGATTTGGTGAAATACTGCATTTCACTGATAGCCCCCAAATGACCAGCATTTAAGCGTTCCCTGCCTCTGATTTTTCACAGAATACAAGTGCTTTTCTTTCTTTTTCTTTTTTTAAAGGGTTAAATTTTTAAGGGTAGGGAATGAATAGTCCCCTGATAAATAGCAATTTAATAAGAACTCTTATTACCAAGGAAAGAATTTAGATTTCTAATACTGAAAGGAAAACTACATTTTTTGTTGCCTTCATAGTGATGGTTTTGAGATTAGGAGCCTGAGGACATCACAAGCAGTGGGTGCTGGTGCTCAGGACAGCCTCTCACGCAGGGGTCCCAGAATCAGACACTCTTATCCAAGGTTCCCCTCCAGCAATTGGCTGGCAGGAGTTTGCAACTCAGATACCCCATGCGGCGCCCGGAATGGTTCGTCCGCTTAGCTGTGCACAGTCCAGATCCACATCCATGTTAAATTTGTGGGAAAGTATAGCATCTCCCCAGTTAATGCCACAGAATGGGCAGGGTCCCCCGAGCCGCATGGGCCTGATTTATACAGACTTTAGGATTTGCAAAACCTCCATGTTATGGGGCCCCACAGGTGACAGTACACTAATCCTGCAATCCATAGAGATACAGGTAATCAGTTAACAAGCATTTTCTGAGCACCTGCTATGTGCCAGGCCCTGTGCTAGGCTCTGTGCTAGGAGCTAGATAATTAAGAGGTAATTAAGACAGAAAGGATTTCTGTCCCCACAGAGCCACTCTGGTAGTCAAGGCAGACATTAAATAATTAAGAGTAATGAGTGGGCTGAAGAATTGTGAGAAATTAAGGGAGTTTAAAACAAGAGGACCCAACGTAACCTGGGGTCAGGGGGTGACCATCAGGGAAGGCTTCTTGGAGTTGATGTGGTGCTTTCACTGAGCACCGAAGGACAAGGAATGGTTTCCTAGGCACAGGAGGTTGGGGACGGGTGGCAGTGACAGCACCAAACAGCCTTGTGAGGGTTCCAACGTGGAGAGGGAGTGACGGGTTCAAGGAACGGGGTGAACCTAGTGGGGAGAGATGGCGGGGGAGAGTGACTTCAGATGAGCAGGCATCCCTTGTAAAATGAGGACTTGGCTTTCTGGAAGAATCTTATAAAAACCTTAAAGATTGATTTCCGACTGACGATCAGATGTTTTTGTTTCTGTGGTTCAGACAGAAATCCTACCTTGTCTATCAGCATTATTGCCTAGGGCAGGATCCCAAGTCCTGCTAATCCTCTGAATTCTCCCCAAATCTATGTTCTTAATTTCCCTCACCTGCCTCCCCCAGGAAGGTCATCAGCTTCTGGCGAGAGGTTGTTTGCACAAGCGCATGTGTCCACTTTCCTTTTCTCCACTTCCTGACAGCAGCAGGGAGAGGCGATCATCGGCATAGTCATTACGTGTACGCGATTCCCCCGCCGGAAGGTGAGATTACACAAAAACAGACACTTTAGACAGGATGAAGAAAGGCCAGCTACTTGACCCTGCTTCTGCTTTTGGACCAGCGTGAGATTCTCAGATTTCAAACCTTAGCGCTCTGTGGTGACCGTTTCTATTGAGGATCCTGCTGATCCTACTTTGGCCGGTATCTGACCTGGCAGAGAAATTCACACATGTCCATGTGTTCACGCACCGCACACAGAGCCCCGGTCTGCTGAGGCGATCATCTCAAGCTTGCTGATTTCTTAGTCATGAGTAAATTTGATGCAGTCATTTTCTGAGAAATCTGTTGAGTGTAGGGTCCTGACAAGACTTAGACTGATATTTTTAATGGAGATACAACCTTTTTTGTTTTTGTTTTCAGAGACACAGACAGTTTCGCTCTGTTGCCTGGGTTAGAGCGCAGTGGTGTCATTATAGCTCACAGCAACCTCCACCTCCTGGGCTCAAGTGATCCTCCTGCCTCAGCCTCCCAAGTAGCTGGGACTGTAGGCATACACCACCAACCCTGGCTAATTTTTCTATGTTTTGGTAAAGATGGGGTCTCGCTCTTGCTCAGGCTGGTCTCGAACTCCTGAACTCAAGCAGTCCTCTCGCCTCAGCCTTCCAGAGTGTTAGGATTACAGGCATGAGCCACAGTGCCTGGCCTTTTTTTTTTTTTTTTTTTTTTTGGAAATTTTTTAACTCAGTCTGAGATGAGACTGTCAATTTTCACCACACAGAAGGAAAGAGAATCACTGACCATGATTGACATAAAGAAATTTGAACCTTTAATATGAACTCTTGGTGGACTGTTTGGCCATTCCTCTTAAAAAGTTAATGTCCAGGTCATCACCTGATTTTTCTCAGGTCCTAGGAAGTATGTGTCCCTCTGTCAACGTGGGGCGTCAGAAGCCAGAAGGGGGAGATGCGTGGGAAAGGCTGGGGAAGATGTCACAGAGTTCCTGATGGGAACTTTGAATAAAATAGTAAACATTTCGAGTCTTGACCCTTTCCTCCTCTCATAGCCTAGACTTTCATTCCAAGTAAGTTAATAAATTATGACGTGGATATTGTTTGACCTACAAGTTGAAAATGCAAGTTGCATTTGAAAAAGAGGAAAAGGTGGGCTGCATAAGACGTTTCTTTGGTAAATGGCTCTTCACGTTTCTGAATTGTAGTTCATTTAGTGAAATCACAGATCTCTTAGAAACAAATTTCCCTAAAAACTCTAAAACTCACTAGAAGACACACCTTTTGGAAAATGACCTTCCCATGGTTTTGTTTCAAGACGGCAGACTCTAACCCAGACAGGACTTCAGGTGAGCCCTGCAGAGGTGCACAGCTCATGCGGTCCTTTGGAAGGAAACTCACAAAGAACAAATACACCCAAAGGTCAAACAACCGAGCTGAAACAGACTTCGTTTTGTTTAGTCAGCTGCTGATAGGGACCTGTCACAAAGTGACCCCAGGCTGCTCAAGGCAATCCCAAAAGGCAGATTCCAAAAACGGCTTTGCTGCTGCTTCACTTGAAAGTGGGAGAGATGTTTTCCCATTGCACATTGCTGGTTGCTGTTTGTTTTGTATAACATAACTGGTCACACGAAGAGGGAATAAAAGGGCTCCTAGTTTAATTTGACTCAAATTAACAAACCTACCTAGGACTACCGTATGAAAGATACTGGGGCAAGTTCATGAGGGATGCAAAGAAAATTCAGACATCGTCCTGCCCCCAGCAGAGTTTAATTAATAATTGGTTAATAAGAAATACTAATAATAAAACAAGAGTGAATTAGAACAAGGAATATCATAATTCAAAATATGTAATGGTATTTCTGAAAAATGTGGAAGTTAATGGATCCCTTTTCTCATATATATCCAGATTTACCAGAGAGTAAATTCATTACCCTTTTGTCTAGACTTCTCTCTTTCCTTTTTTTTCATCTGATCTCTGATCCAATTCAATATCAGTGTTAATTTAGGTATGGGGCCTCCTGGTATTGAGAGCTCATGCAAAAGTAATCGTGTAGTCCTTTGCAGTTTATGAATATAAATGTGTAGTTACCATCATGATACAAATGGAAGAACTTTCCAAGACTTGGTGTCGGAATGAGGCCCGACTCACAGGTAGCCCACTGCAGACACTGACTTCCTCACAGGGATTCCTGTAATCACTAAGCTGGTGCTGAGGTCTGTTTTCTGTACCCAAACAACTGTTTGGAAAACCGGCTTCTGTAGGGTACAAGAGCAGAGAGTTTCAGGCTAATTCTAAACTTGATGATTTACCCTTGTAAAAAATTATTTCATTCATGTGGGCAAAAGTTTCATAGATCCAGTGGTTCCCTTGGCCACCTGCTCTTTGATGACTTTTCAAAACCAAAAAGGTAAAGAGGTGGGTGTGAGCCATCACTCAGCCAGTAACCAGGCAGACAAGCGGATGTTTGCCTACAAAAGGAGGTCTGTCTTCCGAAAAGGAAGAAGTTTGTTCCTACCACGGAGAAGGAAAAAGAAAGCTATGGCATCAACAAGATGAATGTGTCTTTTGGCAGACTAACAGGCCAATGATGGCTTTATGCTTTGTAGGAGGCTATTTAATGCTCTGGAAGGCAAGGAAAGTACTCCAAGGTTATGAGGCAGAAATCTGTGGTTAATGTCAACATTGAACCTTTAGGCAAATTTCACGGGTGACACTCAAATGTCAGCCCTGAAGTTTCTAAGAACCAGGTCTTCCAACCCATCATTAGACATGCATCAAAGTTATGATGAGTCGGGGCCTCGTCCGAGGCTGCGTGTTGGTTAAAACAGGTTGCACCCAGGCGCGCCAGCAGTTGCTATACGCAGGACAGACAGAAATAGTGTCCGCATTCACTCCCGCCACGCCCACTGGCATCTGTGCTGGGACTGGCTGCCGAGAAATGACAGTAACAGAACAACCATGTTGCTTTTGTCAAGAATAGCAAAAATTCTGTGTCTGCAAAATAAATGAGGTCCTTTTGAACTTAAGAACAAGATCAGCAAAATATAAGGAACACCTCAGGGAAAGAACGAAGTGGTTAGCAAAATATCAGGCCAGGCCAGAGGGCAAGGGCGTGGAGCACAAACAAGGCCTTTCAATCTGGGCGTGCCAGGACCTCCTGATTTTTGTTCGCCTCTACCTGTGTAATCTGAGTGACTCTTAGAATCGTAAAATATTGGAGTTAGAAGGAACTCTAGAAGTGATGATGAAAATAAATATGATAATTAACATGCATTGAGAATTTACCATGTGCCAGGCACAAGAGAAGTCTTTTTTTTTTTTTTTCTTAATTTTTCTTTTTTGAGACAGAGTCTCGCTCTGATGCCCAGGCTAGAGTGCTGTGGTGTCAGCCTAGCTCACAGCAACCGCAGACTCCTGGGCTCAAGCGATCCCCCTGCCTCAGCCTCCCCAGTAGCTGGGACTACGGGTGTGCGCCACCACACCGGCTGTGTTTAGTAGAGACGGGTCTCGCTCTTGCTCAGGCTGGGCTCAAACCCCTGAGCCTGAGCCATCCTCCCGCCTCGGCCTCCCAGAGTGCTGGGATTACAGGCGTGAGCCACCGTGCCCAGCCTAAGAAAAGTCTTTTTTTACTTATATATATAGCCTCATTTAATCTCTAGCATAACTTGTAAAGAAGGTGTTAGGATCCCTATTCTGCAAATGAGGAAACCGAGGTTTAAAGGAGAACCTGGGACTCACACAAGGTCACACACTCAGTGCACGACAGAGCTGGCGACACGCCGAGTCAGTCTGAGGCCACAGTCCGCACTTTTTAACTACTAGCTCCTTAGAGGGCCCAGGGGTCCTCAGAAAAAGTCGCATTCGTTGACAATCCCGCCAGGGCCCCAGAAGGCCTCTAACTCCCGGTCCGGTGAAAATGACCGCATGTGCGCTCTGCGGCGGGAAGGGCGCGCGAGTGAACGCGCGGCCGCAAACGGGTCGGCGGCTCCGTTTTGGCGTCCGGCTCTCCCATCGCCAAGGAACTCGCCACAGCCGGTGACCAGGGGGCCAAGGGCGCAGTGCGCATGCTGCGCTGCTCTGTGCCTCGCGCTGTTTTCCTCTGGGACATCTTGTGCTGCAGTGTCAATCATTTCGAGAACTGTAGGAAACGCCGGTGCACGGCTGCCGCTCGCGAGACTCCGACCTCGCTGGTCTGAGGGAAGCCCAGGCGCCGGGATTTCTAAGAACTGCGCAGTGGAGTCTACCGCACCCCTGTGTGGCCAGCCACTGGTGTCGAGTCTGGCTTGCCAGCCCGGTGAACAGCTGGGCATTGCTCTGCCCTCCTGAGAGCATCAGCCGTACTCTCCAGCAGCCGTCTGTGTTGGTGTTTTTCTCATGGTCTGCGAAGAGGATTGGGCTTCGGAAACCTTCTGACTCCCGAGAAGAAGGTCCTGCCGCGTGGTGGACCCCTCCGAAAACGGCCCCTGTCCCGCGGCCCGCAGCTGCAGGTCCTCCTCGCAAGACTGCTCCGAATGCTGCTTGTTGTGGCAGCCGCCGCTGTGTGTGTGTGGTGCCCACTTAACACACACGCAGATACACACTCGCACACGTTTCAGTTCCATTTTAGGCCTTGATGCGAGTGGGGGGAGTCAAAAAATGTCATCTGACCCTTAATTAGACACCAGTGTAAAAAGGTTGAGAGGTTGATGTAGACGAGTATCTTAGGGGCTTGAGGTCCAGCAGAATAGCCGGGCCTAGAACCCAGATCTTTGATGCTGCTGATGGAAAGGCCTGTTCGCCCCGCTGCCTCACTGAAACATTCCTTTCATGGTGTTTCCTCTGCGTTCGCTCTGCTGCCCTCCCGGTGCAAGTCTCAGCTTTATTTCTGAGTTATTGCAATAGCCATGGAAGGGGAACAAAAACTATAAAAAAGTGCATCAAAATGTCAACAGTGGTTGGGTTTGAATGGTTCATGTCTGACTTTAATTTATTTTTATTTTTTATTTATTGTGGAGACAGGGTCTTGCTATGTTGCCCAGGCTGCTTTCCAACTCCTGGCCTCAAGTGATCCTCTGCCTCAGCCTCCCACAGTATTCGAGGTACAGGTGCGAGCCACTGCACCTGGCTTTAATATTCTTTTATATCTGCTTTTCTGTGGTTTATACATTTTATATAATAAACAAGTATTACTTTCCTAAAGGAAAAACAAAATCCTTACTGGAATAGCCTTTTTCCTGGTTGTATGTCTGTTGTACAACCTATTCTGAGGCTCGCTAGAGAGAGTCATCTAAAACATGTTCTTCAATCATTATCTTGCTTAAACCTTCAGGGGCTCCTGTTGCTCACAAGAGAAAGTCTTTGTTTTTTTTGTTTTTTTTTTTCAGACAGTGTCTTGCTTTCTCTCCCTGGGTAGAGTGCAGTGGTATCGTTGCAGCTCACGGGCTCAGGCGATCCTCCTGTCTCAGCCTCCCGAGTAGCTGGGACTGCAGGCACATGCCACCACTCCTGGCTAATTTTTCTATGTTTATTAGAGATGGAGTCTCGCTCTTGCTCAGGCTGGTCTCGAACTCCTGAGCTCAAGCAGTCCTCCCGCCTCTGCCTCCCAGAGTGCTGGGATTACAGCCGGGACACCCCGCCCAGCTGAGAGACAGTCTTAAGCTAGCCCCTCCGTTCTGTCTCCTTATCTCCCACCCCACCTAGCACAATCCTCCCTGTGCCGGGATCCGCAAGGGCCGTACAGATCCTGTGCTCCTACTCTTCTCCACACGGAGAACCCCATTCTTTTTGTCCTTTCCTCTGTACCTGTCCAAATGTTATCTTTCAAAGCTCAGCTCAAGTACTTCCTCCTCCAGCTCACCTTTGTCACCTTGTAGCTGTACCAGGAATGACAGAAAGGTTTCGTTTTATACATCAAGTCATGGCAATCGGAAACGGTGGCATGGGGGATCCTGAGAGTCCGCCCACGTTCAGAGGGAGAGAGTTCTGTGATCAACAGTAGTTTCTGGCATAGGCACAAGCAGCAGAAATGACAGAATGCATGTGACATTTTCCATCCAGGGGTCTATAATCATTCTTGTAGACTTGTGATGTCCAGGATGGTAGCCACTAGCCACATGTGCCTACTTAAATTGAGATTAGTTAAAAGTAAATATGGTGTGACTTAACAATTTTTTGACATGACGATGGATTTATCAGGTTATTAAATGCATTTTTGACTTAAGATAGTTTTGACTTACGGTGAGTCTATCAGGATGTAGCTGTGGTGAGTCGAGGAGCATGTGTACAATTATGGTGTTCAGTTTCCTGGACACATGACCCACATCTCATGTGCTCAGTGGCCACATGTGACCGCTGGCTACCACACTGAACAGCGAAGATATAGAACTGTTCCATCATTGCAGAAAGTTATATTAGCCCTGTTTTAGACATGTAGTTTCATAACAATATAAGACGGAATGTGTTTGTTTCATGTGCATGTATCTTATTTTATCGGTGAGACCAACAGGTTTTTGTGGGCAGTAATGCTCACTTACATTTATTTCATAACCCTAGGGTACCCAGCCAATGCCGGGTATATAAGAAATACTTTATAAGTATTTGTTGAATTGAAAGTTTTTAGCACTAAATTGGCAGTGTGCTATCAAGAAAGAGAATGCATTTGGAAATAGGAAACCTAGTGTCAGGCCTCAGCTCTTCTACCAATTAGCATGTGACTTAGAATATCTCATTTAACTGAAGTAGATCAAAGTTTCCTCAAGTATAAACAGCTGTAGACTGGGCTATGTCAGAGGATTTTCCTATGTATCTCTGATACATAGGGAGTATTCACTTCTAACTAAAAATGTACACACACACTCAGAATGACAACTAGCAGGTTAAAAAATATGCCAGCTTATTTTAAGCCTCTTTCATCTAATTTTCCCAATATATCAGACTAACATTTCAGGGTTTAGTTCTCTGCCAGAGCTACAGCCCAATTCTCCTTTGAGGAGATCACGGCAAAGGTAAGACGGCCCCACCGTAGACAGTGTCAGATCTGAGGCGAGTCAGATGGAGAGCTGGGCGGCCTTGTCGGCCAGAAGGCAATGCGACACCAGCTCACGTCACCAGCTCACGTCGGACACCGTCTTCCCTAACACTGCGGGCAGAGCTCACCTGTGATCGCTGTCCACCTTCTGCTGCTTTCTAAGGGAGGGATCAGCAGACTGGTGGGCTACCTGTTTTTGTGTGGCCCCTTAGCAATGGTTTTTACATTTTTAAAGGGTTGCAACAAAGAAAAAGACAAGCAGGAAAGAAGAAAAAAAGAGAGAATGAAAAAGGAAAATATGTAACAGAAACCGATGGCCTGGGAAGCATATGTTCACCATGTGGCTCCTGGCAGAAAAAGTGTGCAGTCCCCTGTACTGAGGGGCGTTCTTGTACAGACCCAGCCAGTTTTTAGGGCAAATCATTTGCTCGGGTCCTCTGAGGCCCGTGACGCACGCAGGGGAGTAACGCTGCCTGTGCTCTGTGCTTCGGAGAACCGTGGGTGAGGGGACACTGGGCTCCGTCACCTTTGTACCGAATACCATGAAGCAGGCAGGGCCCCATGTTCAGAAGGTGGAAAGCGAGTCCTTGGATTCAGAGTCTGTGTGTTCTGGTCTTGGCTTTAGGAATTTGATGAGTCACAGGTCCTGGCCACTCAGCACTCACAGGAATAAATTCTGAAGGCCCCAAGGCCCATGCTTGCGTTTCAATCTGTCCTTCTTTTTGTTCTTACTGCCTCTCCTTGCAGCACTTTGGGTGGACAGATAAAGCCACCGACCTGGGGCAGCAGGATCCAACCTTGGGGCCCAGGGCAGGGCGGGGCCAGTATATACAGATAACAGCACTGCCAGGTGGCCCCAGGCAAACTGCAAAGCTGACAGTTTCCCTTAAGGACTCTTACCCATTGGCCAGGGATTCAGGGCCCTCAGGCTTCCCCAAACCTTCTTTCTACCTTTCTCTAGGTTTTCAGCAAATCCTGGCTTCTAAAATGCACCTCTTCCTAATTATCTAACGCTCCAGTTTTGGCAACATTTTCCCCCTAATCTGTTCTTTTTTCTTCTCTCCTGGTCCCATTCTTTCCTAATTTTCAAAGTTCAGTTGTTTTGGCTTCTGTATACACAACTGCTCTTAGCATAATCCAGCGTGCCTCACCTCTAATAAAAATCCAAATTTACAAAACAAAAAATATCTGAAAGGTAAATCTTCCCTTAGTTAAACAAAAATTTTCCCGAACTCTCTGTCTCCCTCTGCTTCTGCTACACTCCCTCTCTCCCTCTCCCCTCCCCTCTTAAAAAAATCTTTACCATATAAAAGACCAGCATCTCGCCCTTGTGTTTATTACTTTCTACATTCCATCATGGCAGTCGGCAGGTGGGGGAGGCCCTCTAGTTGGCTGCAAACAGATTCACTTTTGTATTTGCAGATCGTGTAGCACAATGGAGTATATAGCCTTGCCCCCATGCTGGGTCATCAAAAAATTTACTTTCCCTAATATTAAGCCTGAGCTCGTTAAACATATCCAGTCACTGGGGTCATGGTCATTCAAAAAAATAGGACCTTGGCTTACTCAGTTGCATTTGCTTCCATTACTGCAGATTCATTTGGAGAAATTCCCAACTTACTCCCAAGGATGATTCCAGTGCAGCACAGGCTCCAGTGTATTTCAATTAATATTAATAGTAATGAGCAGTGTCTGTGCACTCTTGCTTCATTCTAGAATTCCCAGCCTGGAACAGTACTGTTTGTCATGCCCAGGAAAGCATCCGCTGGGAGAGTCTGCTCCGAGTCCTAGTGCGGATGGCAGTTCTGCACGGAGGTCCCTGGAGCACGCCGCGCTCACAGCCTTGGTTTTCACTGTTGTCTGACAGCAGAATACGCAGCTGCGAGACAGAAAGAGAGAGGAGATGTGCAACTGAAATTGATGTACTAAAATTTTTTAGATGCAAATCTGCAGAGAAGCCATCTGTCTTTAGGAATCTCATTTATTCAGAATTCAGTGTAAGCCTAATATTAATAGTTATGAGCTGAGTGGTGGGTTCCAGTCTTGCCTTCCACCAATGATTAGCTTCATTTGACTCTTTTGGGTTTCTGTTTCCTCATTTGTATGAGGAGATAGGGATCATAATAGTACTTGGCACACAGGACTTTGGAGAAGACTGTGTATATCTTCAATCTAGCACCGTGATTAGCACACAGCAGGCACCAAGCGAACGTTTTCATTAGTGTTTCGGCACATGTGGGAGGGATATGATCCAGGGCAGTGCTGCTCAAATTTTTTGAACTCTAGACATTTTAACAGGCTGATAAAATACATGACATTCGATTACATATGAACTTCAGATAAGCAATAAGTAATTTTTTAGTATAAGAATGCCCCAAATATTGCATGGAATCTATTATACTAAAATGTCATTCATTGTTTACCCAAAATTCAAGTTTAATGGGGCATCCTGTATTTTTATTTGCTATATCTGCCAGCCCTGTCTTATATAATATTCTTAAAAAATTATTCAGGAACCCAAAGTGTTTTTGTTTACAAGGATTCTATCTATTGATATATACTGCATTAGAAATTAAAATTAAGAAATTAACAAATAACAATTTTATGAAAAATAATTATATTTCCCAAAAAAGTAAATAATGAGAAGAGTATACTGTTTATATTTTTGCACATCCCTTTAATGACTGGCTTGACAGATGTCAGCTGTAATCACATATTTGCTTCTGGTTCAGTCTATTGAGATATGTTGTTTTCATCAGAGAACTATACCGAGAAAATTCAGCCTCATAAACATATACAGTTGGAAAAGGGAGGAATATTTTAGTAGCTTTTTCAGATAATTATGAATATTCTTCTTTGACACTAAACCCAAACTCTACTAGAGGTAGTTTGTTAAAGATTAGCTGCAGTGTGGACTGAGACTACATCAATAAACTGTTCATACTCTGTTACATTATACTCTGTTGACCTGTCTGGAACTTTGAATGGATCTCTTACCAGTGCATGATTCTGTACTATCTTGCATCGATTCTTTGCAAAATATTGGTTCACTGAGTGGGGATCATCTTCCAAATATTGACACCTTTCAGTGTGTAATATTAAAAAAATCACATTTGTTAGTATCACAACTGATCTCATTAGAAAAGCCTTGAATTATTGACAAGCTGTCAAGCTCATGGCAGTAAACACAAGTTCCCCAAAATTTTAACTTTTGCTTGAAAGTTTCAATTTTGTCATTGAAAACAAATATCATCAGTTGTGTTCTTTGAAGTGACAGACTCCTTCATTCATTTTCTAGAAAACATCTGCCAAATATCCAAGTCTGAAAAACCGTAGTTTGTTCTTTCCAGTACAAATGTTCCGGGACAAAAGCAGCTGGGTTAGTCTATGACTCAGTCACACGAGTGATTTTTCTTGAGACAATGATCATAATTTGTTATGCAGTAGAAGTGCTTTGTCATACTTCCCACTCCATCATACAGAATATTAAAAAATACTTGAGTTGATTTAATAAAATTAATATTTTACTACTTTATCAAATACATTCTTAAGGAAAACTGTCTCTGAAAAAAAGAAATAAAAAAGCTTTGAGTGCCTGGTGGTGAAAAATGCCTAATTGCTAGTATACTTTGGTGGCACTGCCTTTTCTAGTGCCAGCAGTTCTACCCACCATTGCCTTTTCATCACTGGTGTAAATGTCAAAGCCGTGAAAAAGGGAAATATGTTAGTATTAGTTAGAGTCTTGGAGTCTCCCAGGGTTCTGGGGACCTCACTTTGAGAACTGCTGGTCTAAGGGATGATGTCCCAGTGAAAGACAGTGCTGGACAGTGTAGATTCTTCACGTGCTTCTCTCACCTGTTCCAGCCTCTCTTTCCCGGCAATTTCGGAAAACACCAAGGGCGGATGGGCCCCTCCTGAGAGTCTGGGATGTGGCTGGGCTGGGCGACCAGTAGTTTCTGAGGCCACACTCCCAGCACTCTCTGAAGCCCTCTCCAGACAACCGAAGGGGCTTGAGCGATTCATGGGAGTTCAGAGGCTTTTTGGAGAATGTGGGAGACTTAGGAGCTCCAGATTAAGTCTCCTCCTCTCCTGTTACCGCTTCTGTTCCCTAATGTCCACGGGAGCTCAGAACCTCTTTCAGAACCTAAAACCATTATGCAGGCGAAATATATACTAGCTTCAAAGCTATCTGGGCTAGAAGTAGGCCCCTAATGCTGACAGACGCTTTGGAAGAGGTCGGGGTGACAGAGCAGTACTGGCAGAGGTGAATTATTCTGCCCTGTCAGAACCCTGCGGCTGAATATTCTGCAGGTATCGCCACCTGCGTGCTGGCATACGAAAGACAACAGAGCAAAAACTAGGCTTAGCATTGTGTGGCTGGAGGTGGGAAATGCTGTTATAAAACATTGCTGTTGTACAGAAGGCACAGTCCTTTCTCAGGGACACAGAATTTAGTCTCTGAGCAGCGTGAGGTCTAATATTTGAATACAGTCACATGACAGGTGCTGTAAAGAGCACAGGGAATTCTTTTGGTGGTGGTGGTGGTGTCTTTTTTTGAGACAGAGTCTCGCTCTGTTGCCCAGGCTAGAGCGCTGTGGCGTCAGCCTAGCTCACAGCAACCTCAGACTCCTGGGCTCAAGCGATCCTCCTGTGTCAGCCTCCTGAGTAGCTGGGACTACAGGCATGCGCCACCATGCCTGGCTAATTTTTTCTATTTTTAGTAGAGACAGGCTCTCTTGCCTAGGCTGGTCTCGAACTCCAGACCTCAAGCGATCCTCCCACCTCGGGGATCCCAGAGTGCTAGGATTACAGGCGTGAGCCACCGTGC
>CAUYSK010100733.1:0-10608 GCA_963575035.1 Avahi laniger
ACACGTGAGTGCCGCGTCACTGGGCAGTAGGCGTTTCCCACGCCATCGTAACCTTGGGAGAGCCCTGTGGTCTGTGCCGATGCCTGCGCGCCCCTGCCCGTCCCCGCTCCGTCTGCGCGCGCCCCTGCCCGTCCCCGCTCCGTCTGTGCGCGCCCCTGCCCGTCCCCGCTCCATCTGTGCGCGCTCCCCTGCCCGTCCCCTCTCCATCTGTGCGCGCCCCTGCCCGTCCCCGCTCCATCTGTGCGCGCCCCTGCCCGTCCCCTCTCCATCTGTGCGCGCCCCTGCCCGTCCCCGCTCCATCTGTGGGCACAACTGCATGTTTTCAGCTACGGCAGGTCAGCTGATGACATGAAAGCTTTATAAAATCATCTCTCCATCTGTGCGCGCACAACTGCGTGTTTGTGGTTATGGCAAGTCAACTGATGACGTGAAGGCTTTTATAAAATCATTTCTCTTGGCTTCATTTGTGAAATCTGAATGGTGATCCCATTTGGATACTTCCAGTCAACCCTTCTCTATATAGTCTGTTTAAACGAAAACATAGCTGTCAGTCAGTTATCTTGAGTGCAGGGCAGTGTGGAACGGATTATCCTAATGATGCGCTCCTCTCCACTAGCTCAGATGAAAGGGAAGCAGTCTTCTCTGGAGCAGTGCGTGTGTGCAGGGAAAAACATTTATTTATTTTTATCAGCTTGCAAGCTTCTCCTTTAAAAAATCAGCTACAGTCGGTCCTCTGTGTCCTCAGGGATTCAACCAACCTCAGATCGAAAATAGTTGGGGAAAAAAACAATAAAAAATAACAAAATAAGAATACAAATAAAACCAATACAATGTAACAACTGTTTACATAGCATTTAAATTGTATTAGGTATTACAAGTAATCTAGAGAGGGTTTAAAGTATACAGGAGGATGTGTGTGGCTTATATGCAAACACTATATATCATTTTATGTAAGGGACTTGAGCATCTGTGGATCAGGAGTCCTAGAACCAATTCCCCATGGATACCAAGGGATGACTGTATATGCAATTGTATATTGGTAGTTATTTGAATATGCATGTAAAATACGCTGTCTTGTTTGAAATATAAGATGCAATTAAACTTTACCTTGCATGTATATATAGAAAATGGAAATAGAAAATTGCTAAGAAATTCTAGAGAACTTGAACAACAAAAAATAATCATCTTGGCTGTAGAGAGATTACAAAGCTTGTGAAATACTATGATAAAACCTAGAGCAGCACACCCTGACGATAGACAGTTGACCCTTGAACAATACAGGTTTGAACTGCACGGGTCCACTTCTACATGGATTGTTAAAAATAAATGTATTAGAAAAATTTTTGGAGAGTTGCAACAATTTGAAAAACCCCACAGAACTGCATAGCCTAGAAATATGAAAAAAAAATTAAGAAAAAGCTGGGTTATATCATTAATACATAAAATATATGTAAGATACTATTTTATTTTCTACCATAAAATATACACAAATCTATTATGAAAAGTTAAAACTTATCAAAACTTACACACACGAACATAGGCTATGCATGGTACCATTCACAGTCAAGAGAAATGCAAACAAACTTTACATGTTAAAGTTTATGCGTATTTATGCAGTATTAAATCATAACTGCATAACATTATAGCACATACTGCACTATTGTAATAATTTCATAGCCACTTCCTGTGACTACGGTACACTCTAGTGTTGTATCTGCTTAAAATGCCACGTGATGCTGCTAATCTCTGCATGAGCAGTTCATCTCTCCGATAAATTGCACATCGTTGTAAAAAGTGACCTCTCACAGTTCTTGCGTATTTTTCATCATATTTACTGCAATACTCATAGGAAATGCCCCCAAGAAGCAGAGAAAAGTCCTGATGTTACAAGAAAAAGTTGAACTGCTTGCTTGCTGTGCGCTGTGGCTTGAGGTCTGCATGGCAGGTGCTCGTCATTCCAGACAGTTCATCTTGAACAGTGGAACTTACGATATCAATAAATACAGACCTGTAAATCTATTTTCTCTTATGATTTCTTAACATTTTCTTTTCTCCAGCATTATTCCAAGAATACAGTCCATAACACATATGCGGTACAAAATATGTGTTAATCGACTGTTTATGTTATCAGTAAGGCTTCCGGTCAACAGTAGACGATTAGTAGTTAAGATTTGGGAAATCGAAAGTTGTATGTGGCTTTTCAATGGCACGGGGAGTTGGTGCTCATTGTTCAAGGGTCAGCTGTCTGGGATACAGCCTGAGATCTGTAATGAACTGCATTTATTTGAAAATTTTTCCTGGCTGGATGTATTTCAGCTAAGTTTTAAACTCAAGTTTAGTATCGTTTACATATTCAGGATATACTTTATAGGTGGATGATACTTGACATCAAAAATGACACGTGTTAGTGACTGTGTATTCTCTTAACAGGTCCAGTTCCTGTTCCGGGTCCCAAAACCCATCCTTCTGCATCCTCTGGCAAAATGCTCCTTCCACCCTTTGGGACATTCATCATTTTAATTAGTGCTTCCGCTATAAATCTTTGTTCCTCTATAGTTTGATACATTCTTTATCTTTCATATTCTTTACTTGAAATACATTATGGAAATCAAAAGGAATGACGTATTTTTCACTTGTTGGCCAAAGTCACTTGACAAAATGAGAACTATATTATTTGTTATTCATTTTGTGAATTCAGAAAGTTGGTCCAGATATAATGTCACAGAATTAACTTTTCACTTATTCCTATACTAATCTTATAATCGAAAAAAACCCCAAACTGTATACTTCTGATTAAATTCAATAAAAGACTTTATTAGATACAATTTCAGAATTGCCACATATTAAAATGCCAACACTAATCTTAGTGGTTAACATGAATTTAATACTTGAATTAGAATTTTAGTTATTTTACTCATCTCTTTGAAGGATTAAACTTTGCCTTCAAATAGTATCATCCCTCAGCCCTCAATCTTTTCATCTTCTCTGAATATTTGAACATTTATATTTTTATAAATTCAACAGTTTACACAATGCTTCACATACATAGTCTCTAACTTAAATCTCATACTAACCCAGGAGAGCAGACAGGGTCCTGAGTGAATACGTAGGTCAAGCAAGGAAAAACGAAATTATGCAGTGCAATTACCCTTTCCCCTGAGGTCCTGCCGTTGACTAGTGACCGATTTCGGCGCGGGCCTTGGTAACTGCGATTTGTTTACACTTTGCCAATGTTTCAAAAAGGATTTGAGGCCACTTTTTAAAGGTCCAGAGAAGCTGCATGAAATCTAAACTGCGTGTTACGGGTGAGCGTGCTTTCATTCTACCACTTCTCATGTTAAAAATTTTGAGTGAAGACTATCCACAAGAACCACTGACTAGCTGAGGACTAAATACAGAATTTCTGGTAAACTGTGTTACAGAACACAACTTAGTCCTGGAGCCAAAGTGGATCTTTCTCCTGTCTGCCCACATTTAGAACTCGGTGTTGTAGTCTGGGCTGCGATAACAGAATACCGTAGACTGGGTGGCCTGTGAGCAAACAGAAATTTAGTTCTCACAGTACAGAAATCGGAAGTCCTAGATCAAGGTGCCAGCAGTCGGTTCCTGGGGAGGGCCCTCTTCCTGGCTTGCAAACTGCTGTCTTCTCACCCTCGCATGGCGGAAGGAACAGAAGTAGAGCACTAATCCCATTTATGAGGGCTCCACCCTCATGACCTCACCACCTCCCAGTGGCCTCACCTCCTAATCCTGCCATATTGGGAATTAAGATTTCAACATCGATTCTGGGGAGACACAAACATCCAGTCTATAGCACTCGCTTAGGTAACTGATTGAGCCCAGTTATCTAACCAGCTATACGACCAAGGACCACAGGCCGCCTCACATATGCGTGCAGTCCCCAGTGGGATAGAAACCTAGCAGGATGACTAGGCCTGTCTTTAAAGTGGGCTTTGGGCCTTGTCTAGGCGCATTTACCTTATGGAACTAGGAACCTAACAACATCGGAACATGAGAAATGGAAGGCTAGAGAAGTGAGCACGGTATGCATGACGAGTGACCCACCCACTCAAGTATGTGGCTCAATGAGTAATAATTCTCAAGTAGCTCAATTCTTCCTGCTGTAAGGCGGGGGAGCAGAGGGTCAGAGAAGACCCCTTCCCTATTTGGCTATATGGCTGAGAACAATGGAAGGGCCTATCTTCTGGGCCAAGGAGAAAACGTGGACAAAGAGAAATTCCTGTCAATGAGCAGGAAAAGTACGATTGAAGAGGGCAGCAGAACAGATGTGCATGCCATAAACTTGGCAAAAGTGGCTGCAAACTTCTAGCAGCAAACTTGGAAAGGAACGGTCCGTTTTAAAGTTCTCAGCCTCCTACACAACTATCACCTACTCTGCAACTGAGGAGAAATCCTTCAGTGGGCTCTCAGAGGACGGAGTCTGGACGTGCAGTCGACAGGCGCTCCGCCATCCCCACAGTGAGAAAGAGCGAGACTCACGGGCCGGTTCCTACAACACCTTTCAACACAAGCCAAAGCACCGCACAGAGGCGCAAAGTTGAAGCTTTCAAGAGGGGCCGACGCGATGCAGCCCACGTGTGTGGTCTGCAGTCAGCACTACCATTTAAAGTGTTAAAAAAATCACTTGCATATTATTAAGTTTAACTCAGATTTTTAGTGTTTTTAGATGCTAATGACATATTAGGGAATTCTTTATGCCAGATGGTATCTGAAGTTTTATTTGCCATACACAAGTCAGAATATACTGGCATTGAAAGAAGTCCTTAGGAGGCAAACCAGACTTAAGACTAAAATTCCTGAATTCTGTGATGATGAACTTAGTAACTGTATGGACACAAATGGTCATTCCCCAAAAGCCAAATAAACAAAGCACCAGACAGAATTATATAAAACTACAAATAAAGAATTTATTTGTTTACATTTTTTTAAGAAATAAAGATTTTTTTAAAAATAGCAAAAATGGTAATTGTTATATCCTAATTGCTTAGGTGTGTGTTCTGTAAATTCCAAATAAGTAAAATAATATAAAAATATATTTTCAAATCTTTATAGAACAAAAAGAAAACCACATTAATCATTAAATACTTTTAGATTTTCTTTACTCCTCCCACAGATGAATTCACAAATATAAAAACTGATGTACATTTACACTCTGAAGTATAACCCTCCAACAGCCAAGTAAACTATACAGTTTATTTTGTTATATGCAAAGTAGATATTTTATATTTACTTGCTATGGAAAGCAGAGTACAAGTTCAATGGACAAATAATCATTAAACACTGATTATGCTTAAGAAAATGCTGTTGTAAAAATGTACAATAGTACATATACTTTTGGTAATTATGCACTTCTTTTTAAAGTAAATACAGCTTTTAGATAGAAATCTTTCAAAGGTTTTCTTTGAAGAGCTGTGAAGTGACTATGTTATTTCAGCTGTGAAGAACAGTAATTTGTTAGTAACCTTCTCAAAAAACCAAGCCGGGAGAAGATGTTTTCCTTTTTTTTGTTCCCTCCATGTGGTCAGTTTCATTCTTAAGGAAGGCGTGGCGCACTAAGAAGATGCATTTCACAAAACTCGTAACCAGGTCTGTGAACTGTCAACTAAAGACACCACCTCTGATGTGGACGGTTTCATTCAATCCATGTTCTACCAACTTTATATCTTCTAGGTCATCTTTTATGATGCTGATCAAATGGCTAAGGCCTTCTTGTTGTTGTTTCAAATGCTGGAATGAATGTAAAAACATGTATTAATGTATGATTCTAATAACCTGCAAGCTAGTCACAGGAAAAGGACTATCAGCAATACAACAGCTAGTAACCAAGATATAGCAGGCATGCATATGTAAACATTTGAACTACATCTTTTGCTAACAGCACTTTGTATGACAGTGCAAGACACACTCTATGAAGAATAAAATCAAATATATATTGAACAGTATCTTCAACAGAAACATGTTTTTTGGTTATTCCTCTTGTCAACCTTTGATAAACAAAGCTATGATACTACAGTAGAACTCAAAGACAGTACTCAAATCTAGATGACGAACAAAATAATCATTCTAAAAACTGAGAATTTTCTTTCTTTTCTTTTTTAAGAGACAGGCTCGCTCTCTGTCATCCAGGCTGGAGTGCAGTGGCATGGTCATAGCTCGCTGTAGCCTCAAACTTCTGGGCTCAAGCGATCCCCCTGCCTCAGCCTCCTGAATAGGTGGGACCACAGGCATCTGTCACCACACCTGGCTAATTTTTATTTTTTGTAGAGACAGGGTCTTGGCTGTGTTGTCCAGGATGGTCTTGAACTCCTGACCTCAAGCAGTCCTTCTGTCTCTGGGATTACAGGCATGAGCCACTTTGCTTGAGTTTTATGGATTAAGGTGTTATTTTACTAGCTTTTTTGGTATTCACTCAAGTCATTTAAAATCCTTTTGAGAACCCTCTGGGGGGTGCTATATCTCTACAGTTAAATTGAGACACAGGTAAGTAACCTGTTCAAGGTCATAAAGTAGATGGTGAGCCATGATTCAATTTCAAATAAAATGCTGTTTTTCATCATTTTAAAAAGGTATTTATATTATTCCCAATTTTATTACATATACAAACTCTTTAATATACTAGAATCTTTAATATAATATACTAGCTCTTTATTACAATATACTAGAATCTGTCTCAGTTAATTTTATTGCAAATCCTTAAAAAATGGAATATAATTGAGTATATGTGTACTTGCCAAGAATTTAGGAACCAACCTAAGTTTTTAGTTACATAAAACAGTACTATCCATTGCAAAGCACATAATAAAACGGGATTTGTTGACGACATGGATAACCATCTAAAATCCTCAGGGCCACGCCAACAGTCCTGCCTCGTGTGTTCCACAGAAGTTACCATCCTCATATGTTTCCTTTAGACACAATGGCCGGACGGCTTTCGTTAAGCCGATCTGTAATTATACTAATGAGAACAAGCCAAAGCAGTGTTTCCCAACTCTTCCGTACAAGGTGAGCCTGAGACAAGCGGTGGGAGATTCTGGCCACGCCAGCCTCCACTCGGGTCCCCAGGGCGGAGGGGAGCAGTCACTCAGCATGTTTATGACTTGCATGTGGTAAACAGGTTGGGAAGGTAGGAGCTAGAACAGCTGCTTCTCGACTTTTGCGTGCACACAAACCACTCTACGGTCTTGCAAAACTGCGCGCCGAGCAGCCGTGGGGTGGGGACTGAAGATTCGCGGCTCCAACGGCCGCTCAGCCGCCGCCCACGCTTTGAGTAGCGATGCTTGGGGCGCTCCGCTGCCTCTGCTACCTCTCAGCTCATCTTGTTTGGAGGAAGGGGGTGATTCGCTTTTCTTATTGTGGTAAAATAGGCACGAAATCCACATTGTAACCATCCTTAAGTGTACAGGCCAATGGCGTCGAGTACATTCACGGTGTGCAGCGGTGGCCGTTATCCGTTCCACTTAGAAGTTTTTATCATCTTCCCAAACGGCAGCTCTGTGCAGTCAAGCACTGAGTGCCCACCTCCCCCGCAGCTCCTGGCAGCCGCCATTCTACTCTAGTGACCCGACTACTCCAGGTACCTCGTGTAAGCGGAACCGTGGGATACTGGTCCCGTTGTGACTGGCTTAGTTCACTGAGCGTAACACCTTCAAGGCCTACTCACACAGCACGGGTCAGAGCGTCCCTCCTTTCAAAGGCTGAACGCTATCCGTTGTGTGCGTACACACATTTTGTCTATCCATTCCTTGATAGACTCCCGGGTCACTTCCACATTCTGGCTGCTGTAAATAACGCTGCCGTGAACACGGTTGTACAAACACGTGTTTGAGACCCTGCTGTTAACTTCCTTCGGCACTCATTCATTCAGAGCAGAAATGTTAGATCGTATGGTAATTCTATTGTTAATTTTTTGAGGACCCACCACACTGTTTCCATGGGGGCTGCACCGTTTCACCTTCCCCTGACGGTGCGGGCCTCCAGTCTCTTGACCTTCTCACCAACGCTTTACTTGTTTTGGACAATAAACCATCCTAATAGACGTAAAGTGGTGACCTCACACTCTAAGAAGTACACCTTCATGCAACACTTACCTGCTTGATTTCTCGTAACAGATCTGTATCTATATAATACCTTTCCTCCGATTTCACTGCTCCAAAATGATTCTGCATCCTGATTTGGGACATCAGTTCATTTAGTCGGCCCTAAAAATACGACTGAGTCAAATTACAACTGCTAACAACCACCGCCGCCACTTCCACAACTAAGAGTTTGGAAAGTAAGTCTTAACTCAAGGGGGCAAATGTTTAATAAACACAGGCGTGCAGGGTTTGAAGCCGGGTTAACATTTTTCTGCAGATCCCCCTGAAACAGTTTAGCCTTACGGTCTTAGAAGCACTTACCTTGAACTGAGTAGGTGCGTTGAGTTCACACTGGATCGTATCCAGCTGGACTCGCAACTGCTCCTCGTCAGCCTGGATGGCGTAACCACTCTTCCTCTGAATTTCTTGCTTAATCAGGACCTGTACAAATAAAAGCCACCAATACCAATAGAATCATCTCTTGTCAGTTATGCAAGTAATTTTATTACAATTAGTTGCTCAAAGAAATCAGCTGAAAATTATACTAACAATACAGTACAGCTTAATAGTTTAAGATTTGAATTATGGGCCAGGCATGGTGGCTCACACCTGTAATCCTAGCACTCTGGGAGGCCGAGGCGGTTGGATTGCTCACGGTCAGGAGTTCGAGACCAGCCTGAGCAAGAGCGAGACCCCGTCTCTACTAAAAACAAAAAAAACAGAAATCAGTTGGACAACTAAAAAAAAATATACATATATATAAAAAAAATTAGCCGGGCATGGTGGCGCATGCCTGTAGTCCCAGCTACTCGGGAGGCTGAGGCAGGAGGATCGCTTGAGCCCAGGAGTTTGAGGTTGCTGCGAGCTAGGCTGACGCCACAGCACTCTACCCGGGCAACAGAGCGAGATTCTGTCTCAAAAAAAGAAAAAAAAAAAAAAAAGATTTGAATTATGTTTCTGTCCATTTTATTAGGTAAAAGTTATCACATAAATACATTGATGTAAACTTAATTGTTTTAAAACTATGGTATTTTATGGCTTTTAAAAAGGTAGTTCAAAAAATAGGCAACAAAATACCAGTTTTAGACATTTACAGCCTTTCAAAATCAAGTGTTCTTTATGTAAAAACATGACTCTGTAATATTTAAGTTTTAAAATTAGTTTTCTGGCCAGGTGTGGTGGCTCACACCTGTAATCCTGGCGCTCTGGGAGGCCAAGGTGGGAGGATCCTTGAGCTCAGGAGTTCAAGACCAGCCTGAGCGAGAGTAAGACCCCATCTCTACTAAAAATAGAAAAAATTAGCCAGGCATGGTGGCACCTGCCTGTAGTCCCAGCTACTTGGGAGGCTGAGGATCGCTTGAGCCCAGGAGTTTGAGGTTCCTGTGACCTAGGCTGACACCATGGCACTCCACCCCAGGTGACAGTGAGACAAACAAAAAAAATCAATTTTTATTGGACTACTTTTGAGATTACAAAAGTAGTATGTGCTTCTTAACAAACAATACAATGACAATATAAAAGACAAATTTTCTTTCACATCCTTGAGACAAATGAATAGTGCAAACTGATGTTCACTCCACACTTTTCTCCTTGCTCATAAAAACATACAGAACACACCTCCCGCTCCCAATCCAGAAATAAAACCATAAGGCAGACTCTTGCTCTGTTCCCACTCTCCCATCCCAAGTTACTCCCTGTTAAGAACAGTGCAAGTAGCTCAAGGTGGCTCACACCTGTAATCCTAGTGCTCTGGGAGGATGAGGAAAGAGGATCACTTGAGGTCAGAAGTTTGAGACCAGCCTGAGCAAGAGTGAGACCTCGACTCTTCTGAAAAATAGAAAAATTAGCCGGGCATGGTGGCACGTGCCTATAGTCCCAGCTACTCGGGAGGCTGAGGCAGGAGGATCACTTGAGCCCAGGAGTTTGAGGTTGCAGTGAACTATGATGATGCCACTGCACTCTAGCCTGGGGCACAGAGCAAGACTCTGTCTCAAAAAAAAAAAATAAAATAAAAGGGCAAGTCCCTTCATACTGTCTCCCATGCTCCTGTAACCACAGCTTTTTCATAAATACGTATACACTGGTTGTTAGTCATCTCATTTTTAAAAAAAAGGAATATTTTATATATATATATATATATATATATAAAACGAACAAAATTAACTCAAAATCTTTAAAGGTATAGATCAAATTTGTTATTTTTAATGGCTACATCATTTTTCATGTATTATTAACCAATAATCAATCATCACTGTCTTCGTGGGCATTTTGTTTCTATGAACAATGCTGTAATAAACACTTTTGTTTCCTTGCTCTGTGACCTTTGTAGAGAGTACGTAATAAACATTTTTGTATACATATTTACTCGTGCAGATCCCCAAGAATGAAGCTGAGTTTAAACGGACACATGTAGGTATATTCAGTTCTAATAGAAGCTGCTAGATCGTTTTCCCAAAAGATCTGAACGATTCGGATTCACAAGCCACCGTGAGAATACGCTTTTCCCATTTCT